>JBAMJV010013354.1:0-26157 GCA_037951105.1 Echinarachnius parma
GGCTGGGACAGAACAGATGCCCACGTGGCCTGCAGAATGTTGGGCTTCGACGGAGCAATCCACGAGACATCATCGGCGGAATTCGGGCAAGGTTCGGGCGTTATTCTGATGAGCGACGTCCGCTGCGCTGGCAACGAATCGAGCCTCCTGGAATGTCCAAGTACGGGCCCAGAGGTGCATAACTGCACCCATTCGGAGGATGCCGGAGTAAGGTGTCTAGGTAAGTCCTAACGTTTCCATCTTACATTGACTGTGTCGTCGTGTAACAGGGTGCATTGCAAAGAGCTGAAAGGGAGGCCCTATCCATGCAGGCTCCTTACTCTTAGATATGCGCTTGTATAGCGCTCGCGCTCGCAAAAACAACGGGGAAAAAAAGGTCTTCGCCTCTTTGATGCCGCCAATTCGTTTTGTCCAAAAATAACATGACTTTACCCGAATATGGGAAAATAACGTTGCATTGCCCTAAAGTAACAATAATTTGCCTGAATATAACATGACTTTGCCCGAAAATGACACGAGCTTGCTCGAATATGACTATATTTTGCCCAAATATAATAATAATATCAAGCATTTATAAAGCGCCATTTATCTAGGTAGCCTATTCCGAGGCGCATAACAAAGGAAAGAAGAAGAAAAAAGAGAAAAGGCTTAAAAAAACAAAAATACCGATACATGCAACTAATAAGTTACTCTAAACAAGTATGATTTTTATTTTTTATTTTAAACACTTCTGACGAGTCTATTGTTTTTAATTCTAAGGGTAGTCTATTCCATAAATCCGGTGCTGATGCAAAAATGCCCTATTTCCATAAATTACGCGTGTTTTTTTAGTTTCTAGTAGTAATCTATTTGAGGAGCGAAGATTACGTTGTGGTACATATGACCGGACTAACAAGGAGCCATACCAATCTTCCAAGTTTGAAGCAACAATATGCTGGTGAATAGGTAGCCAATGTAAAGTTTGCAGCACAGGTGTAATATGATCATACCTTGATGTTCTAGATAGGATCCTAGCTGCTGAATTCAAAGCAAGTTGCAATTTATCCAACAAATATAATGGAATATTATACAAAAGAGAATTGCCAATGTCCAATCTAGAAATAACAAACGCATGTCTGAGCATAGAGGCAGACTTATCATCATGCATCTTTCTAATGCAATGGACATTATAATACAGACTTACAAATACGTTGTACATGGGATTCCATTGACATACTGTCATACGGACAGAAGATGATGGCATAATTTGTTCACTGCCAATGGTAATACTCTGAGTTAGAATCAAAGGTTTCTGAAACTTTGAAGAGATAACAAGAAACTCTGATTTACAACCATTTAATTTTAATTTATTCACAACCATCCAAGATGCCTTATCATAAATACAAGCTTCAAGTCGACGTTTGGCTGATAATTCGCTATTTGGGTCACTGGGATTAAAAGGAAGATACAACTGAGTATCGTCTGCATATAAATGTATTGAAATACCATGGCTCCTTGCAATACTTGCTAAAGGTGCACAATATATGCTAAAAAACATTGGTCCAAGGACTCGGATTTGCCCGACAATGACATGTTTTTCCCGAATGTGAGGTGCTTTCTGCCCGAATATGGTTGTTTTCAAAACTCCAGGGGGACTGCAGCCCCTCAGCCCCTGCCTCCTACGCCTATATGAACCGAAGTGCATGACGCAAGTTAGACGACGCGTTGGATTATTCGTGTACGTATACGATTTTAGAAGAAGGGGATCGATGGACTGTGGTGTGATTGAAGCTCAGATTAAGCATTCAAATTATTAAGGGCAACCGATTTTCCCGACATCGTTAGACATTTATTACAAGTCTTGTTTAAGTCATGGTTTTAAACCTATTTTGCTCTATAAAAACATGAATTATTACTAGAAAGTATGTTGTGAAATTTAGTCACAGTACACGGAAAGGTCTCATTTAAAAGGGATGTTACAGTTTTGGGAAAAACAGAATTTGATTAAAAAGAACTTGTAAGTTATCATTGAAACTATCATTTACAATTTAGTAAAATATATGATGGTTTAATAGGTTACTGGGCTGATTTTATTAGCATTAAAAACCGGCGTTAACACTAGAGGGTGTCCTCCAGACACATCAAGATTCAACAATTTTTTAACAACATCGGTGAAAGGATGTTAGGTTAAAATAATTATTCAATAGAGATATTACTTAAAACAACAAGAAGAAACAAACCTTGTGGTATATTTTTTTTAATGTGTAGGATTTGTATTTGTTTCCCTAAATTAGTGAATAACAGTTGGTCCCCAACATTAAGTTCCAATCGGATATATTTATAGATATTAGAGTTGTTTCTGAACCGTCTCCAACGCGCCCGGCATTACGGCAGGAACGCTTACGGACTAAACATTCGGGGTAGCCTCCGGACGTCGTCCGGGTTAAAATATGTGGCTTTTCTGTTACGACCGTCCAATCGGGGAAGCGTCCGGACAAAATCGGGATAGATTCTAACCAAAGCGAGTCAGGGTAGAGTCGAAGTAGCGTCTGGTGTCAGCCTGACAAAGGACCTGTTAAGACGAGTATCTGGATAAAATCTACCCTCAGGCTGGTAGATTGACGTCAGGCAGGGCATGCGCAATATGCAGTGCAAAACTATTAGTTTAAAAGGGACCACCAGGCATAGAACAACACATAATTATATGTTTTGGTGCCGTTATGTGATATCAAATAGATACCAAACATTTTGCAAAGGGTTGTGTAATTCATAAACAAAGCAATTAATTTAAACCACTTACGGAACCACTACTATTTCCTGGTTCCGTACGGGCCAAACATTTGCGAGTGCTCTAATGCTATTCACGCGGACGTTTGGAGACAATAGAATCCCAGGCGATTAATTCGCTCTGGACAAGTAGTCTCGTACATGCAGACCCATGAACGCATGCTTTAGAAAGGTGATGCGTTTTCCAATTATATATATATTTTTCTGGAAACATATTTTTGTGAACTTGTTGATGGAATGGAATACTAAAGATGTTACCTTTCATTTATAAGAATATTCTTTTTGGGTGGTAGTACCCTTTAATTCCACCATGCCCGAAAGGTATGCAGAGGGGTGTTAAGTTATTTAGTCATGACTCGGACGCGACTCCTGCCTTTTACTTTTTAATTTAATATATATATATTTTTTTTAAATTAAGTCACGAATTATACGCATTTTCAGAATACGAGCATTTATTATTCTCTCTGCTACTATTATTCAAGCTTAAAGGGGTAGTTCAGTTTTGGTAGAGAGGGCGCTGTACAACACAATTTTTACGTGAGGTAATTAAAAACTGAGTGTCGAATTTGAAAGAACATGCAATTGTAATGGCAGAATAAACTTGATTTGGTCAAAATCGGTTCAGAAATGGTTGAAATATCAATAAATATATCCGGATCGTATTTATTTGGGCCCCAAATAAATACGATGATTTTTTTTGAAAAAAATATAAAAATCCTTACCTTTAACTCTTTTACAAAAAAATTCAAAAGCGGTTTTAAAATAGTTGTTGATGATCTCTCTATTTAATCATTATGTCAACAAAACATCACATGCATAATTTTGTATGAAAAATAGTTGAAACCAATGCCTTATTACAGAGCGCCCTCTTGTGTTTTAATGGCGCTTTTTGAATGATAACCGGCTTTTTACTTAGTCGTTTTTATTTTTGTATACCTTTCGAGCATGGTGGGGTTATAAATATTAGTTTGTAATGTTACTGTGCAGGTTTTGGTTACTAAAGTTCAGCCTTATCAAAACTGTACTACCCCTTTAACAATATTATTCGAAAAGTATTTAATCATCTTCCCATATTTGTCTAGATTGCAGGGACCTAGATCCTAGATGCGAGTATTGGGCGAGTAGTGGAGCTTGCGGCTCTAGACCTGGTCTCATTCAAACGAACTGCCAGCGGAGCTGTAACCAGTGCACCTTTGACGATAGAAATGGTACGTATACAACAACAACAACAACAACAACAACAACAACAACAACAACAACACCAACAACAACAACGGGAGTGTTCCTGTCAGACTAGTATACAATTTACACAGTAGGCCTATAAGTGAAAGATGACTATGGAGGTCGATTAAGATACTATGAATGCTTATAGCCTAGAGGGCCTATGTGGGAATTTTTGGTTGAACATTTTAAAGCCAAGAAATGTGCCATTACGATGACTAGCTAGACATATAACCTTGGAGAGGGAAAGGGACCAAGCATAACATGTTTAGCCTTTAATAGCTCCAAACAAAATACTAAATTACTTAATGCAGTTATTCAACAATTGATTGTGCCTTGGTAGTGTGGACAAATAATATAGTTATTCTATTTATTCTAACCAGATTCATAGGGCGTAAACATAGGTAAATACAATGAAGTTGAATCTGCAAATTAAAATATTCAAGATTATGTGCAACTGTTATACTGTTATACTGTTATGACTGAATTTCAAATGGCCCATTGTCCTGACGCTTATAATCAGCTCTCAAGGGATTGACTTGATAATGAAAGAAAACTATTAGAATATCTCCGAAGACGGTAGGTCTACTGGTGCAAAGTGTTACCCGTAGTCTTTGTCTTTTTAGGCCAGGCTCAAGTTGATCGAGCCACTGATGAGAATTCGGGCCAATGACTGTATTGAATAGCATGGGGAAGTTAGGACCCGCTAGTCGCTTGCCTGTTTGTCTGCAACTGAACTTATACTTGTAACGTGTGCAGGTCTTGGGTGTTGGTTCCTAATTATTAATTCTAATTTTTCCACCTACAGATGTGATTGTACCGGATAATGAAACATGCATTGTTGGGCACTGCTACACGATACAATCGGGTGAATATGATGTCTCCATTCTCTAACCCCCAATTAAAATGTAGAATCACAGAAATGGTCTAAGAATCCATGGGAGGGAACGCCGCCCTTGTCACACTTCGTCTTAACACAGAGCAGAGCTACATTATAAATCGAATACAAAATGCCCCTTAAACAACTGCTCAAAATGTCATAATCGATAATTGATTCAAGATGTCATCTTACCACTATATTTCGACAGTTGTTATGTACATTGTGTGTACAAAAAGGAAGATATAAATAAACTGCATTACTAATATTACTTTTGCGAATTTTGAAATATGACAATTTTCTCTTTAATATGTGTTTACTCAACCATGGATTAATGGTTACCTCTTATTTGTACACATTGTATTCCTAACTATCATATAAATATATTTTGGCAAAAAGAAAATCTGGAAACGATACTTGGTAATGAAATTATGCGCAGCTGCTGTGTTCGGTTCATAATATATACAGGGTGGCCTCCAAAAGGGAGCGGGATACTTGCCATGATAAAATATAACATAACATTCCTATAAAAGGATGCATGCATGAATGCAAATTATATAATAATGTGAAAACGAATATTATGACAATACTTGCAGCTCAGAATATACCAACATTGCTTGGTTCTTTTATAATTAACATCCGAAAGAAACTTCCAGAGTTTCATTCCAACATAAATAAATGTTTTTGAGCCAAAAAGATTCCAAAAGAAAAATCTCATAGTTAAGGTATGGTATAATGACATGTAAAATATAGCATAAACAAATTTGTAATTGGAAGTGTATATTTCAATTTATTCATAGTTCCTTTATTACGGGAGTGACCGGCTATAGCAAAACCCTGCACTTGTCGGTAGAAATACAAATTTAGATTTTTATACCATTAGGAAAGCCTTATCACAAGCTTTCATTTGATGCTTTGTTTTAGCAAATTGGTCAATAATTATCGAAGATATGATTGTTTCAAGTTTACAATCATAAGTCTTTTCCACACATTATGTGAACTTAATATGCCCATTCTTCAAAACCTGAATCACGTCAAGTACAGGGTTTTGCTATAGTCGGTCACATTTGTATATACATTCTTATAAATATAAACATTCAAAGAAAGTTTATTATTTATTGAAATACTTAGAATTTCATTAAAGTATTTTTTTAAAATACCTTTACCATTATTGCGAGGCGAAACGGGAGGAAATATCCAGGGTGAAGAATGTCTGGTTTTTGCTGTAAAATATCATGCAGTTATTTATGTATTGATTTATTTATGTATTTATTCACTTAGGCCTTTTTGTCTTTTGATTGAATAATTGATTTATTCATTTATTTATCTTTTTATTTATTTATGTATTCATTTATGAATTTATTTATTTATTTTTTATTTATTTATATTTTCATATTGCTATTTGTTTATATTTGTATGTATTTATTCATTTAATTTTCAGAGTCGATATGTATCCCAGCAGTGCAGATATGTACTTCACTAGCTTGGTATAATGGTAAGTTTTAATATATTTTGAAAATGATCAATGGTTCATTGGAACAGGTGACTCACGTATCAATTTAATGTTCTTAGATAACAAGTAGCTCGAACAAAATCTTGGCAAACGAAATTACTATTTGGCTTTATATATGAGTGGTCAAAATAAACATGACAACGGACAGGCTAGAAATGCAAGAGCGGTTCGGGTAAATCACGGTTAAAACCATGGATAATACTACAAAGTGCTGCCTGTAGCCAAATATAAATTAATTATGTTTGTTATTAATTATACGGTTAATGGTGTTGTACAGGCAGGGATATAGCATAACTGATTATGCTGACATGTGCAACAACTTAAAGGGGCCCACCGGGCATTATAAAACCAATGCTTAGTTGCTTTGGTACTCTAATTCAATATCAATCATACTTTCATGGTGTCTGATATGTTTCTATAATTTGAGAACAATGCAATTAATTACTACGACCTACGGAACCACAGCTATTTATTGGTTCCCCGCGCGACTTTTGTTTGCACGACCGCTCAAGTACGCGTACGTTATATGTACTAAGAGCGATTTATCGCACAGCCCAGCGATAATTAGTATCGTTTCGGGCATGCATGCAATATACGCCCGCGCGAGCTCGTACACACATAACCAGACCATGTATGTACTGCAAGCATGCAATATGCATTATAACCACGCCGCAGTACGATGCAGTGTTTAGCGTATAGTATACATGAATGTATTCAAATTCCGATACGACATGTAAATGTATCTTCTTCTACAGCCTACTTCACTCCACTGCAGGAGGAAGGCCTCTTCACCAATTTTCCATTTTGTTCTATCTTGAGCTATCCTCTGCCAAGCAATGCCATTTTGTGTTGTTAAATCGTCCCTCCATCTTCTGCTTTGTCTCCCACTTTTTCTGGTTAGGTGTTTAGGAGTCCAAACTGTAGTTTTGTGTGTCAATCTGTTGTCATACCTCCTGGCTAGGTATCCTGCCCATCTCCATTTCTTTGATTTGATGGTCAACATGATATCCTGCACTCCTGATTTCTGTCTTTGGTCTATTTTGACATCCTGTCCTTCTTTGTTACACCTATTATTCTCTCCATTGCCCGTTCTGTCACCCTAAATCTTTCCTCCAAACGTTTGGTGGTTGTCCAGGTTGTATACGGCATACTAGGGAGTTTTCGCTTATGTGAACGAGAACGAGTTTCCCGTCCTAGAACGACCGTTTCAGGGTGGCCCAGAAATAACGGAACGGGGTATTTGCCATTGTGATAATATGTTCACTGGATAGATAATCTTTTTAAAAGAAATTCGTTATTCCGAACACCCAAACAAAAACATTACTGTTGATGATATCAAAGTTCTTTTTAAAAGATTATCTATCCAGTGAACCTAGTCTGTATATTTCTTTATAATGGGAAGTACCCCGTTCCGTTATTTCTGGGCCACCCTGTATAAGCAAATAATATGCGTATGACGTAATACTCCACGTTGGCACTGTTTAACAATAGTAACTAGGTCCGGTAAGCTCCGGCATACTTATCTTGCCGAACCTAGTTACTATTGTTAAGTTTGCCAACGGGGAGTCTATACGCATACGAATGTTATTTGCATACATCACAGAAGCAGTCTATTGGATGTAGTTAACCCGTGCTGTTCACTACCTGTTCGCTGCCTTTGAACCATTTTCGTTTTTAGTTAACGCGCGTTCACAATGACGTCGTTCCCTTCCCGGGGCGGGGGGGGGGGGGGGGGGGGGGGGGGGGTACTCAGATTATAGTCGGACGGGGGTGTGCGGCTGAGACCTCCAAACCCATAACCGCATCTAAGGGTCCTTTTGCGAAAAATTGACCCATGTCTAAGGATTTGTTTCGCCTGCGGCGCATGTTTTGGGTGTATTTCCCGCAAATTTTGTGGTTTTAAGTTAGCGAGCGTAGCGAGCTTGAAAATGTTTGCAATTTCACATCGGCAAATCCCAAAATCCCGTATATAAAAGGGGAAATATGAAAAAAGGGACCCATGTCTAAGGATTTTTTTGATGAAAAGGGGACCCATGTCTAAGGATCTTTCTTGAAAAAGTCACCCTTCCCAGCGGCACATCCCCGTATACCCAATATACGTGAGTACTCCCCCCCCCCCCCCCCCCCCCGGGGTTCCCTTCTACACACAATCATGACAAACACTCACACACACCTTACACTTTCAAACATACACATGCGCAAACACACGACCCGACTGAATTATTATTTCAAACTCCAACACAGACACACACACACATACACGCATTCAATCACACAAAACACACACACACTTACACACACGTATACTCACACGCACAAACATCCACTCCCGCACGCACGCACGCACTCGCACTCAAACACACAACAATGCACACAAACACCCCACACATGCGCTCACACAAACACAAACCCTTACACACGCGTATACACACAAACACAACATTAATAAAACTCCCACACATACGCATACAGATACACAACACACACCCACACAAACACAAACACATGAATGCACACTCACAAATGCACACAAACACCCACAAACGCACATCTACATAAACACAAACACACGCACGCACACTCATCCACGCGAGCACTCAAACAAACACAAACACACGCACACACTCAAACAAAAACCCATACCCGTACACATACGCAGATACACACACGCACGCAGGCACTCGCATTCCAACAAACACAAACAAACACATATACACTCAGAAAAAAACACACACACACGCACAAATGCGCACACACGTACACAAAGCCACACACGCACACACCAGTTACATAATCCACCACACATACACATACACACGTATAAAACACACACACACACACACATATATACATGTTGATACTTCTCTGATTACGTAATTCTGAAGACGGTGCACTGGATTTTCCGACGAACCTGAAATCGGGCATGAACTAGTGCTCAGATTGGCCAGACGACGAGAGAGAACGTAAGTGACGTAATTTCTCGCCTAAATGACGTCATTTCTTCTAGTAGGGGCCACAAATATGGGTGTTCACTGCAGTTTGGGGTACAATTGTTTTACTTGGCATACAAACTCCTTGGATCAAAAGAAGAAAATTTATCCAAAGAGACACTCTGTATATCAATTATGGAAATTAGGCCTAATTTGCATAGATACAGAGTGTCTCTTTTGACGAATTTTCTTCTTTTGATCCAAGGAGTATGTATGCCAAGTAAAACAATCGTACCCCAAAATGCAGTCATGGACCCCTTAACCACCCCACTACTCGTCGTCTTCAGGTTTGCGAAAAGTCCGTACTATCTCTCTGTGCCTGCACAGCCGAACGGCTCTGTGTGCCTGCAGCGAGCGTGCACACAGTAGATATTCGAGATTTTCTCTGCTTGCTGCGATATATCGCAGTTGCGATGGATGAGAGGATCGTTATGTGATATTGTTATCGTAACTGCGCTGACAGAATGATTGACAGGTGATATTAAAAATGATCCCCTGGCGATGTAGAAATACTTACAAGATCACAAACATGTTTTGTATGTTAAAGGGAGAGATCCACTTTTGCAAGCCAAAATTCAAAAGTTGCAAGGTTATTGTCTTATATGAAAGGAAATGTCATTTAATAGCATGCCTGAACAAATTAGGGCTTGAAATCTCTTTTTCGTGGAGTTATAGACCTAAAACTGAATAAACTGAGGGACGTCGGTTAATTATGTACATACGTATTTTCGGCCGGTGAGTAAGTTTGTACATAGATTTCACGGAGTGCTAGATCGGTATGCATGACCCCTACGTGACCCGCGCTAGCTACGTGACTCGCGCGTAAGTACTAATGTGTGAGCGTTTACCAAGCAAAATACCCAAACATCGCTTAAACTGACTACATGTAATTATATATTCTTTCTTTTTGAGATCTTTTTCCGTGACATACGTTAACAAATGTCGGCTTCACAATACCTTTACGAGAATTAGTACTATATTGTTGTAATATTATGCTAAATCAGTTGACCTCCTTTATTGACCGATATATAGTTTAAATGGAGGGACGCATTAGTTTTTCATTCGTAGAATCCAAATTAGAGGGCTGTTCGCTCTGATTTTTTTTTTGCGTGTTACATTGATCCCCATCCGTCAACTGAAAGCTGTTCAGACGTTTTGTAAAAGTGGATCTGTCCCTTTAAAGGGGTAGTTTAGTTTTGGTAAGGCTGAACTTAAGTAGCTAAAACCTGCACAGTAACATTACAAACTAATAGTTATAACTCCACCATCCTCGAAAGGTATACCAAATTACAAACGACTAAGTAAAAAGCCTATTATCATTAAAAAAAGAACCATTCAAACACAAGAGGGCGCTTTTTTAAAAGGCATTGGTTTCAACCATTTTTCATACAAAATTATGCATGTGATGTTTTATTGATATAATGATTAAATAGCGAGATCATCAACAACTATTTAAAAAAACGCTTGTGAAAATTTTTGAAAAAGTGCAAGCATTTAAAAAAAAATTTCTAAAAATCATCTAATTATTTGGGCCCCAAATAATTATAAGATCAGATATATTTATTGATATTTCAGCCGTTTCTCGGTCGATTTTGACCAAATAAAGTTTATTCTGCCATTAAAATTGCATGTTCTCTCAAATTCGACAGTCAGTTTTTCATTACCTCACAAAAAAATTGTGATGTGCAGCGCCCTCTCTACCAAAACTAAACTACCCCTTTAATTTGGGATATGTATTCGATATAAGAGAGCTAATTCTCTGTACTGTGGTCCCCTTTAAGAAAGGTTGATGACCATATATGTGATTAAAGGTGTAGTTCAGTTTTGGTATAGAGCCAGGGCGCTTCACGAAATAAATGCCTTTGTGACAAAACCAAAACAATTGAAGGGATAGTTGGGTTTTTGTATAGAGGGCACTGCACGAAATAATTTTGTGTGAGATAATGGAAAACTTGAAAGAGAATACGATTTTGATGAGAGAATAAACCTTATTGATCAAAATCGGTTCAGAAATGGCTAAAATATCAATAAATATATCCGATCGGAATAAATATGGGGCCATATTTATTCGATGATTATTCAGGTGGATGATCCCTCTTTTTAATCATTATTTCAACAAAACATCACATGCATAATTTTGTATGAAAAATGGTTGAAGCCAAGGCTTTTTAGAAAGCGCCCTCTTGTGTTTAATGGCTCTTTTTGAACGATAACAGGCTTTTTACGTTTGTAATTATATATACTTTTCGAGCATGGTGGAGTTTTAACTATTATACAACTAACGAATGGGCTTCTTGTGATAGACAAATCTATTACCGAGGTGGGCTCGAAATTACTATTACCCGAAGCGTAGCTGAGGGTAATAGTCATTTTGAGCCCACCGAGGTAATAGATTGCCTATCGCAATCAAGCACATTAGTTAGTTGTTTTATATCACTCATCAATATCACGGATTGCGTTCATCTTATAGCAAAATAAGTGAAAATCTCTTCAATATTTCATAAAATCGCTCGTAAATTTTGACATAAAATTTAATCGACATTGATGAAGCCAGTATGAGCCTCCAGAACCATGGCGCATCTAATACGCTTAATGTCATTGTTTATTTTGCGCATACAATAACAAAGACGCAAAACTGAGTGCGCACCAACGCGCTGGCAGTTGCGCACATACGCGATGAATGCGTATTAGCGCGCCCACGGATGTGCTTATTGGCTGTCTTGGCGTTCTTCTTCCTTTGACCTAGATAAGTGTTAGTTTTTACTAACAAGGGCAATCACGTGACTAGAAACGTGTGCGCCATAGAGTACTGCACAAATTTGTTTGCGTGTGTATTTTGCTAAAACACATGATCTATGATGGGACGAGCGCGTAACGCACTTTTAGTGTTAGTTTTTACTAACAAGCCCGGTCACGTGATTGCGCGTGTTGTCCAAAACGGACGAACGGACGGACGGACGGACGGACGTACGTACGGACGGACAACCCGAAAACATAATGCCTCCGGCTACTTCGTTTAGAAAGCGCCCTCTAGGGTTTTAAAGACTCTTTTGAATGATTAAAAAAAAAAAAAAAAAAAAAGCTTTTGTTTTAGTCGTTTATAATAGTTATACCTTCCGTGCATGGTGGAGTTATAAATATTAGTTTGTAATGTCATTGTGCAGGTTTTGGTTGTTAAAGTTCAGTCTTACCTAAAGGAAACTGTGCAAAAAGCGATGAGTGGTTGGTACATTGTATATTGTTGTTATCTGATATGTCCATTGGGTGCTGTGTGAACATTTCAAGTTAAATGGACTTTATATGGCCGAGTAATGAGCAGAAATGCAAAGTGACATTCACTTACTCATTGCATTCACTTTGTACACAGTTCTGACGATCCGTTGGATAATTTTTCATCTGAACACTTCAATCGTAAATATCTTTTAACGAAAAGAAAATTTGAAAAACTGAAACCGGTCACATGCTTTTTTTGTTCATAAGAATACAACAAGTTATGAGAGAACCGCTAGAATTTTAATTGGATTTCGAGGATTTGTCTCTTTAAATTCTGTGAACTGATATGTCCAACGGGTGATGTGTTAAAATGGTTGAAAATACAAAGTGATGTTTGCTAACTCATTTCACTGATGTCCAACACAGTTAAAACCTCCATTGCTGAATGTCAAGTCCGATGAAATTAAACATAAATATATTTCTGACGAAAGACAAAATAGGAACAACAAAACACGTTCCATGCTTAATTGGTAATACAAATAAAACAAAGAGGTACATGTTGAACTTAAAGGGAAAGTTTCCCCATCATCTATTTACCTTTGATTAATTTCTCTACACATTAAAACATATTTTCATGCAAATATGTCCAATGTTTGCCCTCTGAACAAAGGAGGGGCATCATTCAAAGTCAATCGCTGTATGGGCTAATCCCATTCATCGCGTATAGCGTGGAGGTTGCCATTATATGTTTTGAAACCCGGATTTTTAATTGTTCGCGCCGAAATGCTACGTCAAACCCGAACAAACAAGCTCCGCCTCTTTTTGTTAGCTCTCGCAGCTCGCGGGGTTTGTGCACAAACACAAGGCCAAACGTGAGCCAACAAAAAGAATAGTTCGGGTTTGACATCACAATTTAGAGCGATCCGAGTTTCATAAACACCAATGGCAGCCTCCATGGTGTTCGCGATGAATGGGATATTTATATGCAAATATGTCCAATGTTTGCCCTCTGAACAAAGGAGGGGCATCATTCAAAGTCAATCGCTGTATGGGCTAATCCCATTCATCGCGTATAGCGTGGAGGTTGCCATTATATGTTTTGAAACCCGGATTTTTAATTGTTCGCGCCGAAATGCTACGTCAAACCCGAACAAACAAGCTCCGCCTCTTTTTGTTAGCTCTCGCAGCTCGCGGGGTTTGTGCACAAACACAAGGCCAAACGTGAGCCAACAAAAAGAATAGTTCGGGTTTGACATCACAATTTAGAGCGATCCGAGTTTCATAAACACCAATGGCAGCCTCCATGGTGTTCGCGATGAATGGGATTATCCCGTACAGCGAGTGACTTTGAATGATGCTCATCCCTTGCTCAAAAGGCCAATGTTGGTCGTATTTGCATGAAAAGTTTTAACGTTTAGAGAACATAATCAAAGGTGATTATATGTTGGGGAAAATGTCCCTTTGAGTGGACATACCTTAATTTTAAAAAGTCAGTGTACTGCATTCCGGTCCCTAAATATTTTAAACTGAAGTATCATATATCCAATCACGTGGAAGCCTTGTATACATACAACTTTATATAGGTCTGTTACGAAAATAAAACAAAAAATCTACAAAATAAAAAAGAGAGTCTAATGTTATTAATTCCCTTTTATGCGTAGACGTACCTGTTACATACTAACAGTGATCAAACAACAAGCGTACCAATAAAGATAATACCGGAATTATATAATTTTGCAATTGTAATATTATGTTTGATATGAAAATTAGGCAAGTATAGTGCATTAATGCATTTACTACATGTGGAAAGCACAGCAATTATTAGATTCATGATAATGTTTATAATATACCCAGTTATAATTATCTGCTTATTTGCATCCAAATGTTTTTTATTCCCCTTTCTTTAGGTCTGTTTTGCACACCGACACCAATATCAACTGACGGCATCTCAACCGTTAGATGCATGTAAGTACAAAATGCCAACGTCGTGGCAGGACATTGACGAAAAGCATGAACAGGGGCATACTAAGTGTGAAATCATGGTCATAGTTAAACAAGATTTTAGATTCACGCGATTTGTAAATCATCTGACCACTTTCCAGTAGATGGATATTGATGAATGTGAAACGCCCGTTTACCACAAACATTCCGATGCTTCGTATTTATTAAATCGTAGAGATTATTATGTTAAAGGGGTAGTTCAGTTTTGGCAGAGAGGGCGCTGTACAACACAATTTGTTCGCGAGGTAATGAAAAACTGAGTGTCGAATTTGAAAGAACATTATTTGGTCAAAATCGGTTCAGAAATGGCTGAAATATCAATAAATATATCCGGATCGTATTTATTTGGGCCCCAAATAAATACGATGATTTTTTTGAAGAAAAAAAAATAAAATGCCCACACTTTTTCATAAATTTTCAAAAGCGGTTTTTAAATAGTTGTTGATGATCTCTTTATTTAATCATTATTTCAACAAAACATCACATGCATAATTTTGTATGAAAAATGGTTGAAACCAATGCCTTATTAGAGAGCGCCCTCTTGTGTTTTAATGGCGCGTTTTGGATGATAACAGGCTTTTTACTTAGTCGTTTGTATTTTTGTATACCTTTCGAGCATGGTGGGGTTGAAAATATTAGTTTGTAATGTTACTGTGCAGGTTTTGGTTACTAAAGTTCAGCCTTACCAAAACTGTACTACCCTAAAGCTCTACAGAAAACTACCTCAAAATTGTACTTTACTGTATCTAAGGTAGATTTTCATGAAGATAATAAAAAAATCAACTTGTAAATTCACTTTAGGAACCTTTAGTCCGGGCGAAGAAAAATGAGGTCATCTTTGTGACGTCACATAATGACAATCTCAGTATAGCTTGGTACTCTATTGTCATAGACGTACACGCTGAGTGCAATACTCACTTTGACAGAGAGATATTATTTCGATTTTTTTTTTTCAATATTTGCAAATATTTGTTTAAAGGAGGGGGGAAATCCCGGCTTTGATTCAGGTTTATAGCTTTTAATATGTGCCTTTCTGGATATACCACACTCTTTTTTTCAAAGAAATCCTTAAGTTGGGCAAAAAAGGTAAATTTCATGTAACTTTTTTGCTTTATTTCGCATCGGCGTTCCATGCTCCTAAAAAAGTTATTTATAGCAGAGCGGGAAAGTGCGCATGTGCAACCCGGATCATGACTTCACAAGCAGACCGCAACACGGAGGAACGTGCATGATTTACATACAGAGCCTATGACTTGCTAGAAAAACAAACTCGTTTTTGCTTATAAATTGAGGCTTAACTGAAAATGCCTAAGAATTGCTAAAAAATTAATTGTATCAGGATGCAGCTACACCTCTGAGTATATCGTCCATGATATAAACTTAAACAAATGTTTGCAAATATTGAAACAAATGGAAATAATATCTCTCTGTCAACGTGAGTATCGCACACAGCATGTACGTCTATGACCGAGCTAAACTGCGATTGCCTGCATGTGACGTCACAAAGATGACGTCATTTTTTTCCCGCCCGGACTCAGTTTTTTTACGGGGTTCCGAAAGTGAATTTTCAAGTTGATTTTTTTATTTTACCGGGTTTTCCCACGAGGAAAATATGTTTTTATTAGTAATCTTCATGAAAATCTACCTTAGATACAGTAAAACACAATTTTGAGGCAGTTTTCTTGTCACCATACCTTTAAGTTTATATCATGGAGGATCCACACTCAGATGTGCTACAATGCATTTCTTAGGCATTTTCAATTTCCAAGCAAATACCAGTTTGTTTTACTCAAACCATGCACGTGAACTTTGGACTCCGTGTTGTGGTCATCATGCGACGGCATGATTCCGATGGGCACGTAGGCCTACACACACGCGCGCTCCGCTATAAATAACTTTTTTAGGAGTATGGAATGCTGATGCGAAAAAAAGCCAAAAAGTTGCATGAAATTTACCTTTTTTGCCCAACTTAAAGGTATGCTGAAATTCCGGCTTTGATTCAGGTTTATAGCTTTAAATATGTGCCTATATTGATATACCACACTCTTTTTTTCAAAGCAATCCTTAAGTTGGGCAAAAAAGGTAAATTTCATGCAACTTTTTTGCTGGTTTTGGCATCGGCGTTCCATGCTGCTAAACAAATTATTTTTAGCGGAGCGGGAATGTGCGCACGTGCAACCCGGATCATGACATCACAAGCAGACCGCAACACGGAGGAATGTGCATGGTTTACATGCAGAGCCTATGACCTGCTAGTAAAACAAACTCGTTTTTGCTTGTAAATTGAGGCTTAACTGAAAATTCCTAAGAAATTAATTATAGCAGCTTGCAGCAACACATCTGAGTGTAGATCGTCCATGATATAAACTTTAACAAATGTTTGCAAATATTGAAAAAAAATCGAAATAATATCTCTCTGTCAACGTGAGTATTGCACTCAGCGTGTACGTCTATGACCTACTGCGATTGCCTGCATGTGACGTCATCTTTCTTCGCCCGGACTCAATTTTTTACGGGGATTACTAAAGTGAATTTAAAAGTTGATTTCTTTATTTTACTCGGTTTTCCGACTCGGAAAATATGTTTTTATTAGTAATCTTCATGAAAATCTACCTTAGATACAGTAAAACACAATTTTTAGGTAGTTTTCTTGTCAGCCAACCTTTAAGGATTTCTTTGAAAACAAGAGTGTGGTTTATCAATATAGGCACATATTATTCAAAGCTATAAACCTGAATCAAAGCCGGGATTTCACTGTACCTTTAAGTTTAGGGTTTTTAAATTGCACTCATTTGCATATGTTTGGTAATCTATGGAAATAAAGTCATCAAATTCTAATTTTCATAAATCATTCATGGGATAGTTGAGTTTTGGTATAGAGGGCGCTACACAAAATAATTAGTTTGTGAGATAATGAAACACTGAGTGTCATATTCGAAATAGCATACAATTTTAATGACAGAATACATTTTATTTGATCAAAATCGGTTCAGAAATGGCTGAAATATCCAAAAACTTAACCATTTGTAATAATTGTGGGGCCCCACAATTGTTCAATAAATTTGAACCAGCCGTTAAAACAATTTTTAAAATGCTTCCTCTTTTCAAAAATGTACAAAAAAGGGTTTAAAATAGTTGTTGATTATCTCTCTATCTAATCACTATTTCAACAAAACATCTCATGCACAATATTTTATGGTTGAAACCCGTGAGTGTTTAGAGAGCGCACTCTTGAGTTTTAATGGCTCTTTTGTATTTTGTATTCATTTCGAGCATGGTGGAGTTATAAATAATAGTTTGTAATGTAATTGTGCAGGTTTTGGTTACTAAAATTCAGTTTGACCCAAACTGTACTCTCTTTACCAAAACTCAACTATGCCTTTCACTTTCGATATTTTAGAAAATTGGGTTTTACTATATATGCTTTAGGCCGGTCGGACAACGACAAAACTTTAAAGAGCCAGCTGATTCCTTATGTGTTGTTTCGATTAATTATTATGTGTTTTTTTAAATTTTGTATTCATGTATTTAAAGGGATAGTATAGTTTTGGTCAAACTGAATTTTAGTAACCAAAACCTGCACAATAGCATTACAAACTAATAGTTATAACTGCACCATGCTCGCCAAGTATACAAGATTAAAAACGACTAAGTAGAAAGCATGTCATCATACAAAATAAGCCTTTAAAACAAAAAAAGCGCTTTCTAAAAACGCATTGGTTTCAACCATTGTTTATACAAAAATTAGCATTATTTTGATGTTTAGTTAAAATAGTGATTTAATAGAGAGATCATCAACATAATCAACAACTATTTAAAGGGATAGTTGAGTATTGGTCAAACTTAACTTTAGTAACCAAAACCTGCACCATTACGGTACAAACTAATAGTTATAACTCCACCATGCTCGAAAAGTATACACAATTACAAACGACTAAGTAAAAGCCCTCTTATCATTCAAAAAGAGCCGTTACAACTCAGGAGGGTGCTCTCTAAAAAAACTCATTGGTTTTAGCCATTTTTCATACAAAATTGTGCATTTGATGTTTTGTTAAAACAATGATTCAATAGAGATATCATCAACAACTTCTTAAAAACCTATTTAGATTTGTTTCAAAGTAGTCTATAAGCATTTTTAAAATTGTTTTCTAACAAGTCAAAATATCCCCTGGCGGAGAAACTTTTGAATAAAAATATGTTTATGGATATTTCAGCCGTTTCTGAACCGATTTTATAAAATAAAGTTTATGATTAAATTGTATGTTCTTTCAAATTTGACAGTCAGTTTTTATCTCACAAAAAAATATTTTTTGAAGTGCCCTCCTGTACCAAAACTCAACTATCCCTTTAAAAACCTCTTTTGTAATTTTAAAAAAAGTTTAAAGTGATCCCTGTAAAGTGTCAGATATTGCACAAAATGACATTTGAGACTTCAATCCCATATCAATATCATTGTAAAATACAATTGAAAGATTTTTTTTCTGAAAGTTTGAAAGAAAACGAACACTGTTTACCTAGTGAAAAAAACGAATATTGAGTTCATATTTTAT
The DNA here is from genome assembly GCA_037951105.1 of Echinarachnius parma. NCBI lineage: Eukaryota > Metazoa > Echinodermata > Echinoidea > Clypeasteroida > Echinarachniidae > Echinarachnius > Echinarachnius parma. The sequence goes on from JBAMJV010013354.1 coordinate 19,132, forward strand.
CACCGAATACTGATGGCCTGCCGTAGATTTGTCGCAGTAATAATGTTCCGTTTGACGATATCCGCACCCGTGTTAGAGACGGTACAGAATTTGCGCGCGCTCGGCTCAACAGTCGGGTACATCGATTCGTTGCGCTGCCCTGTCTATCGGGATCGCCTGGCGCGCCGGGCCGGGCGTATTCAGCTACGGCAATTGTACTTTTTACCAAAACCGTTGGGCAACGCTTTTGACCCTAGTATTATCAATGATAATTATCTTCATACTAAAGGGACATTTTGAAAAAATCTAACCCTATTTATTCTTCTCTTACCATAATCTAAACAACACGGTAGAAGAGAAACGAGGAAGCTCCAATAAATGTTCGTGGAGTTAATACACTTTACAGGGATCACTTTAAGCATTTTATTTATTTTTTCTTAAGTCATCGAATAAATGTGGGATCCCACATTTATTCCGATCGGATAAAGATGTTTATGATTAATTTCATCTGATTTAACATTCAACAATGGAGAATTTTACTGCGTTGGACGTCAGTGCAATGAGTAAGCGAACATCTCTTTGTATTTTCACCCATTTTAACACATCACCCGTTGGACATATCAGATCACAAAATTTAAAGGGATAGTTTCCTTTTGGTAAGACTGAACCTTAGCAACCAAAACCTGCACAATAACATTACAAACTCATAGTTATGACTCCACCATGCTCGGAAGGTATAACAAATTACATACGACTAAGAAAAAAGCCAAAAAGATCCGTTAAAACACAAGAGGGCGCTTCTCTAAAAATGCATTGGTCTCAACAATTGTTTCAACAACGTGTCTGACACGGCCGGTTGTAGCAACCACTTCGAAGGTCGAAGATCAAGGATCAAGAATTAAGATTCATATTAAGACTTAAACTTAAACTAAGATTAATATTAAAAGGATTTAGTAACTTTGTTGACAATACGTGCCTTCGCAGTTGTTGCGATTGCAAGATCACGTGACAAAATTCTAGTACGGCCGGATTTCAAAACGACGTAGCAGCCGCCGCTTTGTGTATAATGTCAATGGACTCTTTACTTCCTGGCATGACACCCGAAACTAAATGAAGATATTTATTCATGAATATCAACTCTATAACACTGTCATTGCCTAACATATATCGAGAACAATATACATTTTCAGATAATTCAAGGAATACGATCGTTTGTTTAAAATTCAAGGATACAACTCGATTTTGATTGACAAAAATGACTCTCCTTTCTTCCTGCCGCGCCGTACATTGCACTCAAACATATGCAATTGGGCCCAATGGTTTCGTGTTTCGTATAACTGCAGAACGAAATCAAGAACCCGATCAACTACTTAGTATTCATTTCTGACAAACTTGATATGATTTCCCCTTAGTATGGAATATCTAAAATACATTTCAATGCTTTTCTATACAAAGACAATTCTTACCCTTCATTTGAGACTGTGTTTGTTGCAGTTTCCCGAGCGAAACATAGCTAGCACGGCCCGGCTGCGGCCCGGGTACAGTACGCACAATGCAGACAGTGCTTGAACTGCATGTAGCTTGATTGCATGCAATGCAGTGCGCCGCCAGCCGTGTGATTATAAGTGGCATTCGAGTTTCGAAATATGTTCATTCAAATTCAGTTTGTTGCATTATAATGTGACAGAAATGATCGAATTTGTTGGAAATGATAGACAGATGTTGCTCTCTTTGCATAATTAGCACTGAAAGTGTCATGAAATTAATATTCTTGAATAAATATCTTCATTTAGTTTCGGGTGTCATGCCAGGAAGTAAAGGGTCCATTGACATTATACACAAAGCGGCGGCTGCTACGTCGTTTTGAAATCCGGCCGTACTAGAATTTTGTCACGTGATCTTGCAATCGCAACAACTGCGAAGGCACGTATTGCAAAAAGTGACGAGTGGTTGATACAATGTATACTGTTGTTATACGTTATGTCAACTGAGCATTGTGTGAAAATTTCAAATTTAATGGACGTTATATGGCCGAGTAATGAGCAAATAATGCAAAGTGATATTTAATACTCATTGCACTCACTTTGTACACAGTTTCGATGATCCAGTGGATAATCTATCTGAACACTTCAATCGTAAACATCTTTTAGACGAAAGGGAAATTTGAAAAACCAAAACCTGTCCCATGCTTTGTTAATACGAATACAACAAGGTATGCGGGAACCGCTAGAATTCCAATTGGAATTTGAGGATTTGGACAATGTTACTAAGTCCCTTTTCAAATTTGCAAATCAACATAGCAATCGGAAGATATAAGAGTTAGAATTGTAATAGCTGATGGAGATACTACATATCAAGCACGGGTTATATGTACGGTGCGCTATACGCTATACGATTTGCGCGATCGATCGAAGGTGAAATCAATATGCAGACAGCCGATTGCAAAATTGCCAATTTGGATATTTACAGATTTGGTCTAACATATTTGTTATATAAAATAAATGTATTATATTTTGACAATGCAAAAATATGCCGAGTCTATATTTGATGTTTGTTAAAAGAAACAATATTGGCAATACAATAATTAATTTATACTTTTAAATACAAAAAATTTATTTTTGGCGAACTGTAATCGACCAATCAAAATATCTGATTAGGCAGCTCGCAACGTACGTCACCAATCTGGCGGTTGCTTCCGAATATGGCGTGTTAATTGGTCTTTTTTTAGCAATCTAAAAGAGTTTAGAGTGGAATACCCCTTTAATATGACGATTAAAGGGATAGTTGAGTTTTGGTATAGAGGGCGCTACTCAAAATATGTTTTATTTTTTATTAAGATAATGAAAAACTGAGTCAAATTTGAAAGAGCATACAATTTCAATGACAAAATAAACTTTATTATTTTGATCAAAATCAGAAATGGCTGAAATATCCATTCACAAAACCATTTGTAATAATTGTTGGGCCCCACAATTATTCAATAATTTTGAACCAGTCATAAAAACAGTAACAAAAAACGGGTTTTGTAATAGTTGTTGAGTATCTCTCTATCTAATCCCTATTTAAAAAAAAAAACACATTACATGCGCAATAAAGAGCGCCCTCTTGCAGTTTAACGGCTCCTTTTGAATGATAACAGGCCTTTTACGTAGTAATTTGTAATTTTTATTTCCTTTCGAGTATGGTGGAGTTATAATTATTAGTTTGTAATGTAATTGTACAAGTTTAGGTTACTAAAATTCAGTTTGACCAAAACTGTACTCTCTTTACCAAAACTCAACTATCCCTTTAAGACCAAGACCAACATAATATTCGACCCTTTAATATCACGACCGGCCCTGACGGTGCTATCATGGAATGCCAAACAGGAAGTCCTTGCTCATCTGTGCAAACGGCCCAAGATCAAGGGTATGATGCTTGCCATCGAGAGACACATCGCCAATATGGAAGTGCTATCTTTACGAACGAGGAGATAAGACCGCAATCTACATCCTATACCCACAATTTATTATATTAACTTGTAAACATAGCATTATCATCTTACCCATGCAATGTGTGCGTTGTGTGTGCTTGGGTGTGACTGTGTGATTGTTGTTAGAAACATTTTATTTTATTTTATTTTCATTTTATTTGTGTATGTTATATGATTTTCTTATGATTGTATTTGTATCAAATGTGTGAAATGCTTTACTTTATATGTTAAAGGGGGATACTGCTTACAGGTTTATAACTTTTTTGTAGTCTCCCTATTTCATGCTTTATCTATATGATTTGTTCGTTTGTTTCGTATGACATATATGCACATTTTATAAATTCAAGTCTAGGTTTCTCAGCCAGGTCAGAGCAGCATCTGTTGTCTGATGAATCCCCTCAAAACTATCAGGGAAGCGTCGGAGAGGGCAGTCATTTACCGCATGTCTGGTCTGGATTCCCGCAGTCACATGCAGGGCTGTCTTTCATTTTCCATCGATGGAGATGATGGGCTGACCTTGCATGGAGTGTTCTTATCCTGTTCAGAGTCACCCATTGCTTTCTGGGGAGGTTGAAGCCTGCTGGCTCTGACGTAGGGTTCTGTACAAGGTCTTGGTTACGGAAGTCGGACTCCGCCCAGGTTTTGCGCCATTCTCCTTTTAGGTCAAACTCTTCTAGAGACTTTGCAGAAGTCCAAAAGGGTGTCCGTGATTTAAGGCGCATTTTGGGTAGGTTCCCTAGGTCCTCGTGGATAGGTAGGTCCGGGTTGGTGGAGGTACGGTGTAGTTCCTTGCGCATTATCTCTTGTCTGCGTACTCCAGGGGGAGCGATGTGGGAGAGAGTAGGTAGCCATTGAAGAGGTGTTGACTTAAGGGTGCCAGTAATTATTCTCATAGCTGAGTTCAAATGCATGTCACTTACATAGATGTTGAAAAGCATCGGGGCCAAGACAGATCCTTGAGGGAGGCCGTCGTTGAGGGTTCTAGCCGAGCTTGTTTGTCCTCCAAGTGAAACTCTGAATCTTCTGTTGCTGAGTATGGAAGCAAGGATGCGCATGGTTGTCTGACACTTGAAGATGCGGGAGGCTTTGAGTAGCAGGCCATGTCTCCATACAGTGTCGTAGGCTGATGAGAGGTCAATCTGTGCCACACCCGTTTTGAGGGCGCGCTGATATCCTGCCTCGATGAAGGTAGTGAGGGCTAGGACTTGGTCGGAACAGCTCCTTTCTGGTCTGAAGCCTGCTTGCTCCTTTGGTAGCACAGGTTCTACCAATGGGCTAATTCTGACCAGAAGAAGACGCTCGAACAATTTGTAGGATGTGCACAGAAGAGAGATGTGACGGTAGCTTGCAGGGTCGTTCGCAGGTTTCCCTGGTTTAATGATCGCAATCACTTTAGCCTCTCTCCAAGCCTTTGGGATAACTCCGGAAGAGTGGATGTATGTGAAGAATGAGGCCAGCCAGCCGCGGCCTTTTGGTCCAAGGTTCTTCAGGAATTCTGGGTAGATTCTATCAATTCCCGCTGCTTTCCCTGATTTTGTGGATGAGAGACCAATGTCGACATCTTCTCTAGTGTAAGGTCTTGCAAGTGAGGAAATCTTTGCTGATGTTGAGTAGGACTTGGAAAGGTTCTTCTTGACTTCTTTACGGGATGCCTTTGTAGAAGGTACCTTGGAATTGAGGAGCAGGCGTGAAGCAACAGCATTTGCTGTTACTTTAGGAGGTTGATGTTGAACCGGGGTTGCTGCTCCAAGATGTCAAAGAAGGTTCCAAGCCTTCCGGCTCGAGTGTGTAAAGTTGAGATCTTCTACAGTCTCTTGCCAGCGCTTTTGTCTAGCTGTGTCAAGGGAATCCAAGAGTTCTGTTGCAATGTCTGGATCACCAGTGGATTCATACTGCTTGAGGAGCTCTTCTGATTCTGGCAGCCAGCAAGGTGTGTAGACTTTACGAAAGCCACGAGGGATGTGTTTCTTGGCAGTTTCATTGAGGATATTGCAGAAGGATGTGTAGCTTTTGGGGACTGGTTCAAGATTGGTGATTTGCTTCTCCACGTCATCTGTAAAGGCTTTCCAGTCAGCTTTCCTAAAGTTCCATCGTGGTCGGGGCTTTGATTGGATAAGAGGTATCTCTACACCAATATTGATCAAAGCTGGACGATGTTGGCTATGAGGGAAGAGAGGAAGTATCTTGCGAGATGCATGTAGTGGTCGGCCATTGTTGGTTTTGGACAAAAAGCAGAGATCCGGATTGTAATCCCTTCTCCATCTGCTTGAGTGGAAAGTTCCCGGTTGTTTGGCATCATGAAGGAGGTAACGGTCGCAGGCTGATACCCACATATCCAGTTGCGCTCCATTCTCGTCATCTTTGGCATAGCCCCAGGATGAGTGGTGACTGTTGGAATCTCCAGCATGGACTTCAGGGTGGGCATGGGTCTGAAGTGCAGGTGAGGGCCAGTTTGTTTTTGGTGGTTTGTATATGTTTGTGATTGTTATATCTCCAACTTTCGCGGTGGCCGTGAAGATGACATTATTGGAGGATTCCTCAAGGACACAGAAGTCTGTCAGGTCATGTCTTAGGTAGGTAGCAACTCCATACTTGGCGTGGTGCACGGCCGCAATGAGCTTGAAGCCGTAGACGCGGAGCTTAGATGCACACGTCTCATCACGGATATGGGTTTCTTGTAGGAGGATAATGTCGATGTCAAGATCTTTTGCTGATCTAGCGAGGTAGTCACTTTTTGCGCGTGACATACCTTCCGCATTAATTTGGTATATGCGTAGAGATGTCCCTATTATGCGAGATGGTTGGCCTTGATAAGGGCCATTACGGGAATTTTTGCCCTGAGGGCCATTCGTAGGTTCACTTGGGGAAGTCATCGCTGATACACTAGGTTGTTGGTTGCGCATGTCTGGTTGATGGCATTAGTAAGGAAGGTTTCCAGGGTGGACCACGAGAAGGTTGCCATCTTCCACCCCATCTATATGATTGATACATGTATTATATACTTTGTGTTTTTAAGATTGAAATGAATAAACGAACTTGAAATTGAACAATGACGACATCGAAGTGCTCTATGTGACAATCAAAGGACTAACGATTTCCTCCATCTACAAGCCACCAAACATCGGTTTGTCGTATCCCTCCACCACTACCAATAGGCATATTGTGAATGGCGATAACAACAGCCACAGCACGCAATGGGGCTACGATACCACTGGAGATGATGGAGCACTAGTAGAAATATGGGCCCAGAACAATGAACTAAAGCTAATCCACGACCCAAAGCTTCCAAAGTATTTTACCAGTGCCCGCTGGAAGAGACGATACAACCCAGATCTAGTCTTCTACAGCAGACTACTTGCTCCCACCAGTCGTAAGTTTGTAGCTGAGCCGATTCCAAGATCCCAACACCGACCCTTCGACATTCAACTTACTGTAGTAATTACACCACACAAGACGCCGTTCAAGCGCAGGTTCAACTTCGCTAAGGCAGACTGGCCCGCTTTCACCGAAAACCTGATCGCGCTCTAACAAATCACCCAGCAGACCCAACGAATTATGAATTCTTCATAGACATC
>JBAMJV010013355.1:0-15000 GCA_037951105.1 Echinarachnius parma
CGGCCAAATTCAAATTACAGTTGGTTTTGACAATTTAAGGATTGTTTTTAATTTGCATTTCTTTTTTTAAATTAAAGGACCTAAAAGAAGTTTAAATTCATGCATAAAACATGTACAAATTATACAACATTTCATGCCATTATTTGTATATATGCTCATCTTTGTTAAATCATTTTTTAAAATTTTTTGGGTAGAACATTTGGGTAGAACGTCAAATTGGCAACACTTCTATCATATACTATTTTAGTCTTACTGCTGCCTCATAATGAAAGAAAACACAAGTGTCTTTCTGTGGCATACTTCCCGCATACTTCCAATTTCCCACTTTTTTGTGGCAGATTTGCCGCATACTTGCTGCATACTTACAATTTTCCTCTTTTCTGTGGCAGTCTGCCGCAGACTGTTCCTGCGGCATACTGGTTTGCGGCAAGTCTGCAGCATACTTGCCGCATACTTACAATTTTCCTCTTGTCTGTGGCAGATCTGCCGCAGACTATTCCAGCTGCATACTGGTATGCGGCAAGTCTGCCGCAAAGCTTCTTTTTGCCGCATACTTCGGCATACTCTTTGTCGCAGACTAAAAGTATGCGGCAGATCTGCAGCAGATCTGCCGCAGATCTGCCGCAGATCTGCCGCATACTTTTTACTTTCCTATGGGATAGCCACTAAATCTGACCTGTAGCCACTAAATCTGACCTATAGCCACTAATCTGACCCTTAGCCACCAAATTAGGGTTAGGGCACATCTACAAAGTATATGGTCCACATAGGTGGACCATTTACACGCAGTATATGGCAATTCACGGGAGATTACCGTGCTGCCTATTCACACACTGTACCGGTGCATGTGTTGACCGCCGTGTGTTAGGATGCATCGGTAATGAAAACAGACGGGAAATGAACCTTATTTTTCTACATTTTGCAATCTTCAGAACAACAAAGTTGGTAATTATTATGAAAGTATATGACTTAGGGATCACACAAACGAAAGTTTTTTTGCATTTGCTGGTAAATTTTGAAAGAAATCGGCCGATAAAAATTGTTTATGTTTTGGATAGTGCAGCAGGCGAAAAAGGTTGGTCTCCACACAATGTTATTGTAATGAACCTATGTGTGGGTTAGGGTAGGGGTTAGGGTTAGGGTTTAGGGTTTAGGGTTAGGGTTAGGTTATGTTAGTGTATATAGCAGTGGGTGGGGCCTAATACACGAGTATGCCACCAACTTCTACGTTTGCTGTTTGGGCCACCAAAAAATAGAATGCCTTAATTTTGGTGGCCCGAAGGGGCAACTGCCAACAAAAGTTGGTGTGGAGCCTTGCAGTCTAGTAGTACAGTTAACTGGTAAGTGCAGAAATGACACAACACAGCGGCAGCATCGAACCTAGTTAAACTTAAAAAGAATTGATTTGACCATCCTTGATCTCTAACAATTCTCTGATATGATGGTCTGAATTTACTATGAAAGATAATTAATAGGGAAAAGCAAAATAAAAAAACAAAATGAGACACAAAATGAGACCTGAAAAATATGGATCTCTACTACATAGTTAGATCGGGTGCACGTCACGAGACCGACACCTACGACTGTTATACGACTCACGAGTCATACAACTCACGAGTCATACAGCCCACGAATTATAAATCTCACGACTACGAGTCATATAGCAAGGGGTTGCAATACCGAACGGGTTGTATTACCGTACATGCAAATTCCAATAGGAAAAACGTTCGAATTTTGAAAGTTGAATTTGAAAGTCGGCATTAACGGAGGATAAAAAATGGATGTTTAGCAAACATTTTCCACCATTTCCCGAAGAAAATAAGCGCCCTGAGGCGTTATACGCGCGTTTTGCCGCGCACCAGTGGCAGCGCGCATGTCAATGACATTCCCATGCAAAACATTCACGTTTGGTGCGTCCGGTTAATACAACCCGGTTTGTGCGCTACAAAAAATTCTGCTTTCTTGAAAGGGTGCCGTAAAAGTTCAATTTGCGTAAGTTTGCCGCTTTTTTCTACGAATAAGTTATCAATTCTTTATCTTGAGAATATATAGATCACTTATTTGTGTTTTATTCATATCTCTGTTCTTCATGTTGATCGATTTCATGGCGTAAAGAAATGGTATCCGGTAATAGGACCCAATACCATACGACTCACCAGTCATACGGTCCATGAGTTAGACACTACGCAATTACGTACCTCATTCCGGAGTCTATCCAAAATCCTGATCCTGAGGATTGCCTGATTTGCCTCTTCAGCCGACATGGCTCAACACATCTGGTCTGATAGTTCACTTTTGTGCCCGCACTCCGGTGTCGCACGCTACGCCGCTAGCTCCCCGCTACGCGCTCGTGAAGAGTACCCTAGTAAACATAAATATAACGTACCAAGGCAAAAGTCAACTAAATCTTCTACAATTGCTCAAATAATTGGCATGTTGTGTTGACGCCCTCTACGTTCGTTGCTTTCTACGAAATATATCGCCAGTCTGTATCGTACTTGGTACGATAAAAAATCACTACAAAATCTATCGAACGATTACAAAATCACACAAACGATTACAAAATCACACAAACGATTACAAAATCACACGAACGATTACAAAATCACACAAACGATTACAAAATCATTGATTTTGTTACAAAATCACACAAACGATTACAAAATCACACAAACGATTACCAAATCACACGAACGATTACAAAATCACACAAACGATTACAAAATCATTGATTTTGTTACAAAATCACACGAACGATTACAAAATCACACAAACGATTACAAAATCATTGATTTTGTTAACAAAATCACTCAACAGGATTGATTTTGTAACAAAATCATTTTTTTTGCTTGATTTTGTGACAAAATCATTTCTGTCGATTGATTTTGTAACAAAATCATTTTTTTTGCTTGATTTTGTGACAAAATCATTTCTGTCGATTGATTTTGTAACAAAATCATTTTTTTTGCTTGATTTTGTGACAAAATCATTTCTGTCGATTGATTTTGTAACAAAATCATTTTTTTGCTTGATTTTGTGACAAAATCATTTCTGTCGATTGATTTTGTAACAAAATCATTTTTTTTGCTTGATTTTGTGACAAAATCATTTCTGTCGATTGATTTTGTAACAAAATCATTTTTTTTGCTTGATTTTGTAACAAAATCATTTCTGTCGATTGATTTTGTAACAAAATCATTTTTTGGCTTGATTTTGTGACAAAATCATTTCTGTCGATTGATTTTGTAACAAAATCATTTTTTTGCCTTGATTTTGTGACAAAATCATTTCTGTCGATTGATTTTGTAACAAAATCATTTCTGTCGATTGATTTTGTAACAAAATCATTATTGTTGGTTGATTTTGTAACAAAACCATTTTGCAATCTTCAGAACAACAAAGTTGGTAATTATTATGAAAGTATATGACTTAGGGATCACACAAACGAAAGTTTTTTTGCATTTGCTGGTAAATTTTGAAAGAAATCGGCCGATAAAAATTGTTTATGTTTTGGATAGTGCAGCAGGCGAAAAGGTTGGTCTCCACACAATGTTATTGTAATGAACCTATGTGTGGGTTAGGGTAGGGGTTAGGGTTAGGGTTTAGGGTTTAGGGTTAGGGTTAGGTTATGTTAGTGTATATAGCAGTGGGTGGGGCCTAATACACGAGTATGCCACCAACTTCTACGTTTGCTGTTTGGGCCACCAAAAAATAGAATGCCTTAATTTTGGTGGCCCGAAGGGGCAACTGCCAACAAAAGTTGGTGTGGAGCCTTGCAGTCTAGTAGTACAGTTAACTGGTAAGTGCAGAAATGACACAACACAGCGGCAGCATCGAACCTAGTTAAACTTAAAAAGAATTGATTTGACCATCCTTGATCTCTAACAATTCTCTGATATGATGGTCTGAATTTACTATGAAAGATAATTAATAGGGAAAAGCAAAATAAAAAAACAAAATGAGACACAAAATGAGACCTGAAAAATATGGATCTCTACTACATAGTTAGATCGGGTGCACGTCACGAGACCGACACCTACGACTGTTATACGACTCACGAGTCATACAACTCACGAGTCATACAGCCCACGAATTATAAATCTCACGACTACGAGTCATATAGCAAGGGGTTGCAATACCGAACGGGTTGTATTACCGTACATGCAAATTCCAATAGGAAAAACGTTCGAATTTTGAAAGTTGAATTTGAAAGTCGGCATTAACGGAGGATAAAAAATGGATGTTTAGCAAACATTTTCCACCATTTCCCGAAGAAAATAAGCGCCCTGAGGCGTTATACGCGCGTTTTGCCGCGCACCAGTGGCAGCGCGCATGTCAATGACATTCCCATGCAAAACATTCACGTTTGGTGCGTCCGGTTAATACAACCCGGTTTGTGCGCTACAAAAAATTCTGCTTTCTTGAAAGGGTGCCGTAAAAGTTCAATTTGCGTAAGTTTGCCGCTTTTTTCTACGAAATAAGTTATCATCTTTATCTTGAGAATATATAGATCACTTATTTGTGTTTTATTCATATCTCTGTTCTTCATGTTGATCGATTTCATGGCGTAAAGAAATGGTATCCGGTAATAGGACCCAATACCATACGACTCACCAGTCATACGGTCCATGAGTTAGACACTACGCAATTACGTACCTCATTCCGGAGTCTATCCAAAATCCTGATCCTGAGGATTGCCTGATTTGCCTCTTCAGCCGACATGGCTCAACACATCTGGTCTGATAGTTCACTTTTGTGCCCGCACTCCGGTGTCGGCACGCTACGCCGCTAGCTCCCCGCTACGCGCTCGTGAAGAGTACCCTAGTAAACATAAATATAACGTACCAAGGCAAAAGTCAACTAAATCTTCTACAATTGCTCAAATAATTGGCATGTTGTGTTGACGCCCTCTACGTTCGTTGCTTTCTACGAAATATATCGCCAGTCTGTATCGTACTTGGTACGATAAAAAAATCACTACAAAATCTATCGAACGATTACAAAATCACACAAACGATTACAAAATCACACAAACGATTACAAAATCACACGAACGATTACAAAATCACACAAACGATTACAAAATCATTGATTTTGTTACAAAATCACACAAACGATTACAAAATCACACAAACGATTACCAAATCACACGAACGATTACAAAATCACACAAACGATTACAAAATCATTGATTTTGTTACAAAATCACACGAACGATTACAAAATCACACAAACGATTACAAAATCATTGATTTTGTTAACAAAATCACTCAACAGGATTGATTTTGTAACAAAATCATTTTTTTTTGCTTGATTTTGTGACAAAATCATTTCTGTCGATTGATTTTGTAACAAAATCATTTTTTTTGCTTGATTTTGTGACAAAATCATTTCTGTCGATTGATTTTGTAACAAAATCATTTTTTTTGCTTGATTTTGTGACAAAATCATTTCTGTCGATTGATTTTGTAACAAAATCATTTTTTTGCTTGATTTTGTGACAAAATCATTTCTGTCGATTGATTTTGTAACAAAATCATTTTTTTTGCTTGATTTTGTGACAAAATCATTTCTGTCGATTGATTTTGTAACAAAATCATTTTTTTTGCTTGATTTTGTAACAAAATCATTTCTGTCGATTGATTTTGTAACAAAATCATTTTTTTGGCTTGATTTTGTGACAAAATCATTTCTGTCGATTGATTTTGTAACAAAAATCATTTTTTTGCCTTGATTTTTGTGACAAAATCATTTCTGTCGATTGATTTTGTAACAAAATCATTTCTGTCGATTGATTTTGTAACAAAATCATTATTGTTGGTTGATTTTGTAACAAAATCATTTTCTGTCGATTGATTTTGTAACAAAATCATTATTGTTGGTTGATTTTGTAACAAAATCATTTCTGTCGATTGATTTTGTAACAAAATCATTATTGTTGGTTGATTTTGTAACAAAATCATTGATTTTGTAACGGAATCCATGTGTTTACACTTGGCGCCCCATAGTTTTGGAGCTACGCAAGTCTTTTCTTACGAACTGTGTGAAGAGGGGCGATTTAATACGATTTGCTGTTATTTCATAGTACACTCGATAACATTATGGCATTTCGTTGTGTTGTTAAGCTTGTACCGACAAATATGGACCCGATGAAGGTAGGATATTCCGATGATATAGGATTTATTGGTCAATTTCGTAAGTTGGCCACACGAATTAATTTGTTGTGCATTCAATTTCGCCGATTTTGTCTCCGCAGCTGTATTTTGCAGTTCAAATTTGTCTTTTTAGCATTCGAATTCATATAACAATCATTCAAAAACATTTTGTTTGCATTCGATTTAAAATGTGTTTCTATTTCGTAAAATTGTCATTCAATTTAAAGCGAGAACATTCGTGAGTACTACGTGATACCGCCTTCCGTGAAATCCGTTGGTGCAATTAAATGCAAATAGCGTGTTTTTAAGTTGAATGCTAAAAGTGGTAAATCACTTGACCGAAGAGCTAAATCGTATGAGCAAAATGCAATTTTGAACCACAATTGCAAGCCTTTAGGCAGCTCAATTTCGCGAAATTGAATGACAAGCTTATCAAAAACGAATGAGAAGATTTCGAAATTGGCCGAGAAAACATATATTATATAGTAATTGACTGATATGCATGAGGGGCATATTGAAAGGTGATCTCAAAACCATGATAATTATGACCCGAGGCGCATGGGGAGTGAGACTGATGGAGAGAAAGGGGCGGTGGCGTATTACGTGGTCGAATTGATTGGGGCACGCGAATTATATTTTCACGTTATGCTTTTATTGTTTTTATTTCATTATTGGGCGGACATATATATTTGGCTTAAAAATCATATACAAGTGTATGATATATTTATAAAATACATAACATCTCATACGTTTTAGTTACTAAAATTAATAAATTGATTTATTCATTGATATATGTATTCATTGTGCTACTTGTTTAGATACAGCTATTTAGAACACCGTTTCCTCCAGACGCGTCGATCCGTTTGTGCGATTGGGGGTAAAACGTTCTGCACACTAAGAAAAATGGGTCAATTTTGCCCCTTTGAAAAGGTGCAAACCGCTTGACTCATAGTTGCTCCTTTGAAGGTGCAATTTTTAGTTGGTGCAGCTATAGCACTTTGCCAGAAGGTGTTAAGTTGCACCTTTTAAGATGCTCCTAGTGTGGCAACGGTTTGCACAGATATAGGTGCAAAGTTAATCCTTGTTTGCTTTGCGTGTATTTAAAAAACTTAGTTTTTATTTTATTTGTATCGCTGAGACAAATTTTACTCGATAAGAAAAATAATTTTAGTAAAAAATGGTTGCACTTTATTTTTGTTGCACCTTTTTCTGCACCTTTAACAAAAAGGCACAACGTTTAACCCTTAAAGGTGAAATTCATTTGCAACGATGTCATCTCATTTTAAAGTGGAACTTTGCACCTGTAGATTATGGAAAGGGGGCAGGACGGGGGGGGGGGGGAGGGGGGGGGGGGCAGGGCGGAATACAGTTTTCGTTCGTATGACTCCGCAGCAAGGGGTCTAGAAGCTTTTGGATTTTAGCAGTTTAGAACTGTGAAAATAAATAGGAATAAGGGGTGATTGTATATTCTTACCCAAACCTTTCGTTTTAGCACATACACACTGCAAGCGTCGTAATGGCTCGAAGCCCTTAATTGGATGAGTCAATGGGCATCCACATTTGGCGGTCTTAATAGGGGTCCAGGGAGCGGATCCCCCGGAAGCTCTTGGATATTAGACATTTGAAAATAATATATATGTGTTGGTAGTTTGTCTTTCTCGATGACCATGTTAGAGGGATCTCTGATGTACAGTTTGGCGAAAGGCTTTCGCCGTCTATGAAGTCTATGGACTTCATAGACGGCGAAAGCTCCTTTTTGGCATTTCCGGTTTATATGGCACAGGTTAAGCAATTTTCGATCATCTATCATGGTGGTCAATCATGGACGTCCTAGAGATTCCCGTAGCTTTAATAGACCCTCCTCTCGATGACATCTGAGTTTACAGACCGTAACCTGCGGTGTTCCAACGAAATAGTGGACATTGCTTGTTGACACCCCTTCATGGTAGAGCACAAGCATTGTTTGGCGTGTAGCCAATGACGTTGGACGAAGTATGGCCTAGAGAGCCTCTGTGCCAATTTTGGTTGATAATTTTACAGCCAACTCTGAAAAATGACACATAATGATGACTTGTTGGACATACGCTTTGAAAAGGGAAAGGGGCCAATCTTCAAAGGTCCTGCCTTTCAAAGCTCAAAACAAAAGGCTACATTAATTGTTGCAAATTCATGCAACCATTTATTGTACATTGGTAGTTTGGAAACATTACATTATCATTATTTTTAGTCTAAAATGATTTATTAGGCGCAAAAAACAGGAAAAAGAATGAAGTTCGATCTAAAAAAAAAAATATTACAACTTTATGAGCAATAGTGTATTTTCGCGTGAAGCACGCGGCGAAAACGAAATTTGCAGTGTTTTTTCAATGGAAAAAAGTTTTGTTATTTTTGTAAACGATGATCAATGATAATTATGTGTTCATCCCTCTTTGGCATTATATCCGCCGATTTTCTTCTTCATCTTGGGAATTATTGGGGGGCAAAACGATATGTTTTCCCCCAATGTTTTCATTGGGGGCGCTGCCTGGGGGGCACTGCCCCCTGCCCCCCAGTATCGACGCTTCTGGTGTCCTCCCCTTTTTTGGTTTGCCGTACAATGTGGCTAATAATGAGTAGTATGTTCGAATTGACGGAGTATTTTTGTCCCCACAGGATATATACGGACAGTCAGCAGAAACTTGTGTATTACAGATGAACGACATGTTAAAAGATATATACCAAGGTGAGGAGATAAGAGAATCGTATTTTGCGATGGGCGAACGCCTCGGATTTACCTCTGAATACCTAAGCAGGCAGATGAGGGATTGTAAGAGGGATCTCCTGAGAGCTACGCTGCGGAACCTGACCCGATGGAGAGCATACCAGAAACAGGGGGACGCAGCCAGGTCTTACCTCCGAAACATACTCGCTCAGCTGGAACTGGCAGATGCATGCAAAGTTTTATCCGCAGGTAATCATGGTAATGTCCGTATGTATCGTAGTTTAGAACATTATACACTGACTGGTGATTATAAACACTGTAAAAACAAATTTACAATGTTTACGGAAAAACTGACCAGGTTGAGAGATCGATGCAGCAAGATATTTCCTGGGCAACATACACACCCCTCTCCTACACACACACACACACACACACACACACACACACACACATCGCTTACTTTTGTTCGTCTTCTTCATAGCCCTAAATCATGTTTACTACTCTTTGTATTACGCTGGGAGCACACCTTGTATTCTTGAAGAAAAATGCCATATTTAAAAAAAAAAATGTAGAATTACATGCCTTAATTCTACATGATTGTGCTGGCAAACCCAAAGTCCGAAATTCTACTAAATAAGTCTGGCCTTAAGTGCTGAATAAGTGTCGACTTACCCCCGACTTAGTTGATAACTTTAGTCCGGACTTAAATTTCTTAGTCTGGTAGGCCTGTTTATGTCTTTAAGCCAGCCTAAAGTGGTAAGTTTGCAGGTTTAACTATACCTGATGTGTGGATTAGTTAGTCCAAGGTTATGAACTTAGTCCAGCCTAAGTTAATATATTTAGTAGAATGCCACCCATACGGAGTGGTTACAAAAAAGCGGAACCCAATTATTCCACTAGCAATATCTCATATAATAAACATAAATATGTTTATCGCAATATACCATTGCAAAGATAATCTATTACTCTTTCATATGATACCACATTCGTTATTATTAGTGAGTTTGTGGTTATCAAACTGCGAACATTTTGAATTAGCAATGCTATAATTGCTTTGCGCATGAGATTTAGATCTACTTATCAACACAGTCGCAAATAATGTTAATTCATTGAAACCTTTCCTTTTGTTCTTTTGTCTTATAATCCTATTGTTTCAATCGTTCTTAAACTGTACACAAATTGACATGGAGATAATTTCTAAATCAGTGCCTTGCCTGACCATGCAACTGACCACTGAACAGCGCGCTTTTTTAGTCATTAAGTGGAATTGCTCTGGGAGTTTTTAGCAAGTTGCTGAGACTTTTTACCATAATTTCCCCGATTGTGATACACCCTCAAAATCCACAATTTGGGGGAACATGAGGAAGTATCAAATGGAAGGGACTAGTCTGAATCTAAACAAGGGTTGTTCTGAGAGGAGAAGTCCATTCGGACACCACTGGGATCAAATGAAGACGAAGGTCTACATCACTCTGCCAAAAGATACATAATACATCCGCAGTTGCATCATCAGGAAGTTCGATGCCTTTTGCCATCAGGGGAATGTGGTCAGACGGGCTAGGAGAGCCATGGTGACACGAGCACAAGCCTGTGTGGACAGACAAGCGGGTCATTTGGAAGAACATTATGAATACTTATCTTATGGACCCTGATCTCTTTTAGAAGTTGAATAAATGTCAAGCTATGAATACAGCAATATCATGAAATATCACTTGACTTTGTCTTTTTTCATAATTTGCATTGCATTAAACAATAACTTTCTATTTCAATTTTCAATTTCAATTTCAATTTATTCTTGCTTCCAACAAAACATTACAAATGAATAATGATAATTTGCACAAAATAGGGATATATTTTGTTATACGCAATCTAATTTTTACATAAATCCGTTAAGGTCATTTATATTCATTCATGCATGACGCTATCGAAACATATTTGGTATCAAACGAAAGATCATGAACTCACCTTTCATATGACATATTGCCATAAACATGATTGTGTTTATTAGACGAGATAATGCTGGTGGAAGTTGGGTTCCGCTTTTTTCGAAACACTCTGTATATATTATATTCTAATCACCAGTTCTTATTTCTCTTATTGTAAATGGTTAACTACTTCTGTCCAAAATCGTTGAACTTTTGATCAATACCAAAATAAAAGTGAATAATCCTCCACCTCATATTGACAAAAGGAGCATAATTTATAAATAATCTGACACAAAACCAAAATTGGAAAGGTTTGCTTTTGTGTACATTGCACCATGAAATAGCTTAATTATCTTTATTTACCACACAAAAGTGAACTTTTAACCCTTAAAGGGATAGTTGAGTATTGGTCAAACTTAACTTTAGTAACAAAAACCTGCACCATTACGGTAAAAATTAATAGTTATAACTTCACGATGCTCGAAAAGTATACACAATTACAAACGACTAAGTAAAACGACTGTTATCATTCAAAAAGAACCGTTACAACTCAAGAGGGCGCTATTTAAAAAAAATCATTGGTTTTAGCCTTTTTTCATACAAAATTGTGCATTTAATGTTTGTTAAAATGATGATGCAATAGAGATATCATCAACGACTTTTTAAAAACCTATTCCGAATTTTTTTTTCAAAATAGTCTTCGAGCATTTTTTGCAATTTTACTAAAAAGTCTAATATCGCCCGGTGATTGCCGATGAAGAACATTTTGAATAAAAATATATTTATGAATATTTCAGCCATTTCTGAACCGATTTTAATCAAATAAAGTTTATTCTGTCATTAAAATTGTATGTTCTTTCGAATTTGACAGTCAGTTTTTCATTATCTCACAAAAAAATATGGGGGCGCACTTCGGGAAATACCAATACTCAACACTACCTTTAAACATATAGCTTTCATTTCTTCAAAAGTTAATTATATTGACCCTTGTTCATCTCGTATATTCTTTTTAAAATTGTATGATAAAATTATTATATATTTTTCTTCTAAAACAGTGTCGCTGTTTTAATTTGTTTATATCAAAACTTTGATTATCAATTTACATAAAAATCATCATCCTATTCATAATCAATAACGCGCGCACACGCACGCATGCACACACGCACACCATGTTTTATGACAAAAAGTATACAAAATAATACTTTAATGTTAACTTTTCTTTAAATTCATAATTATGAATTTATGAAACAGTTGTTTGTGCATGTTCTATCTTTAAAATTGTCAATAAGAGACCCTACTATGTACATTATAAAATCGTCTTTTTCTTTTTTTAGATGAGAGTCGGGAAAGAGACCAAACGGATATCCTTACTGATGTCGAGGTCGTTAAGCTGTCCTTGGCGTTCACGGGAAAGAATGGCGGCTACTGGGTTGTCGGATCCACTCTGGGGATTGGTCTCAATGTGCTGGACAATATGCTGATCAAGTGTAAGGAGTTTGGTGATGATGCTTTCCTAGCAATGAATGCGATCCTGAGACAATGGCGAAACGGTTCGGACAGAGGAGATGACGTCAGATGCGTACTGGCAGAGATGTTGATTGATCGGGGATTGCTTGATGACTGCACGTTTCTCGTCAAAGGTGTGTTTCTTTGCTCGGGTATGTCGGTTAAAAGGAGGGGGCAAAAGTTAATTTGACCAGTCAACGTCAGTGGCGTAGCGAGGTGGGTTAGCTAGTAGTTTTGGGGCTCGGAATAGCTCAAATCAAAAAGGTTCCACGGGCTCCGCCCCCAGGACCCCCGCCAGTGGAGTAGCTATACGATTCAATTTGTGTGCTCCCGATCAGTCCGACCAATACTAAGACACTGATGGGCATTCAGAGAAAGGATGTTAATTGGCTGCATTTATCATATGTAAATCTATATTTTCAGGTACCGACTGGGAGGGATGGACATCAAAAAACAAACTAACGTGGCTGAAATCGACAGACGCTGATGCCAGTGCAAATGCCTTACTTGACGGAGGTAACGGGATAATCGTGGCGCCACTGGGTGATGTGGTACCAAAACTTCTGGTGCCTTTTACCCATTGGGAGCCGATGGGATTTGCGGAGAAACCAACGATCTTGGTAGTTGTCAATCAGGTAAAACGGATGATTCGTAGCATAATTTTTTTAATTTATAGAATGACTAATGATGAGAACAGGCGTATTCTGGCGATGATGGTAGCCTTTTGCATTGGCTTGTCCATTCATGTGAATGCCATAATACGGTATAATGTTATAAATGTTTCTATTTAATATAATATTGATTTATTTCGTTGGTAATTGTTGTGTATGAAAGAATAAATCGAAAGTTCATCGTAGTGATGATAAAATTGCCTTTTATCTGCGTCATTTTAATGTTGATTTGCCAAATTGAATTTATTTCAAGGAAGGATATAATTCACTTACCATGCTTACAATGGTTCTTGTCTTATCTGACTTTTATATCCTGAAAACCGTCCCCTAAATAATTTAGGTATGTCGTGCCGAGGCGTATGAGGGCGCGTTAAAAGAGCACTTTGACCGTGTTGGATGTCTCATTGGGAGGAAGAGGTCAAGCGACCACGGTTCAACATCGATGACCACAGAGACAGGGCTTCCCTTCGATGTCATCATGCGACGCAATGACGTGCTCGTGGTGACTGCCCAGATAATCGTGGCTGCTCTCCGCAGTGAACAAGTGTCTACGGAAGACATCGACGTCATCATCTTCGACGAGTGTCACGTGGCAAAGGTTGGAATTCATCCATGCTGTAATTCAAATTAATTGATTTCTGTACTTATTTTGTTCTGTATACGATTTTATCTTGGTTTCTTTATGTTACTGTTAAAGTATTTAAGTATTTTTTTAATGATTTGGTTTATATAAATACAGTATATTCATCCATTCATGAATTTACTTGATAATTTTTTTATTTATACGCCTTTTACTTGGTTTCCATATTTAGTTGGAAATGTTCCGTTTAGACATGACTGTATGTAATGATGTGGTTACGTTATTTAAACATTTTTTAATCGACTAAATGTACGATGCAAACGTCTTGATTTATGTGTTGGGAATGTATGGGTATGATAAATGTATGCACCCATTGTCGTGTAATATACATTTACATGTATAATTAGTTGCTGAGTCCAAACGGATAGCCGTTCGGTATCCGACGGTGAAGGTCGGATACTGAATTCAAATTCTCGGATACGGGTATACGAGAAAACAAAATTTTTAAAAAAACATGGAGCTTTGATTTTTGATACTTCAACCATGGTTCAACGGTTGAACCATGGTTGAAGTATCAAAAATCAAAGCTCCATGTTTTTTGTTTTTTTTTTTGTTTTTTTTCGGATAAATCCGATATCCGTCCGTTTTTACTCAGCTCATATCCGGATATCAATATATCCGGTTTGACTCAGCCCTATGTATAATTGATGTGAACATCTTAAAAGGTTTATCCAACTGCTCCCATGTAATGTTATGTTAGATACAACAAGGTATATTTGTATGCGCATTTCCAGTCAACAGGCTAATTTAATACAATTCATTGAATAGTGTTATTTTTGTTACCATTATTAAACCGACAGAAAGGAAGCGCATACGTCGACATCATTGATAAAATCCGAGAGACTAAGACACAATCAATACAGGTGAAGTATTAATGTTGCCCTTCCAAATAATACATTCAGACGGATTTACCGTAAATAATTGAATAGAACTAATGTGTTGAAATGAACAGCAATGATTTGTTTCTTTGTTTAATTGTATTGCCCGTGTTCAGAGAGATTCAAAAATCCATACGAATCCTTTATTCTGATGGCCATATCTATTCGAACTTTCAAGTTGGCTGTTTGAATGTGTGTCAATTATAATTAAAGCAATCTACCAGATATATATATATATGACCCATTACACCCATTATTAATAATGATTTAAAACTTATCCATAATAATCATATTTGACATGATATAATTACATATACCAAGTCCTACATGCCATCAAATATGTCTGTATGTTGGGTAATCGATGTTATTTTAAAGTCTGTCCACTATATGCCACCCCTCCCCCAGCCTAATTCTTGTCTACATTAGAACCCTATTAACCCTAATAGGGCCGGGGGGCCATAATGCCCCCCCCCCCCCCCTCAGCGATTTTTTTTTTTTTGTATTGGTCCAAAACGCTGTACGAT
>JBAMJV010013355.1:20000-72403 GCA_037951105.1 Echinarachnius parma
TACAGTAGAGGCAGATACAGTAGGGGCAGATACAGCAGATACAGTAGAGGCAGATACAGTAGGGGCAGATACAGCAGATACAGTAGGGGCAGATACAGTAGGGGCAGATACAGTAGGGGCAGATACAGCAGATACAGTAGGGGCAGATACAGCAGATACAGCAGATACAGTAGAGGCAGATACAGTAGGGGCAGATACAGTAGGGGCAGATACAGTAGAGGCAGATACAGTAGGGGCAGATACAGTAGGGGCAGATAGAGTAGGGGCAGATACAGCAGATACACTAGGGGCAGGGGTAGCTAGGGCAGGGACTGACGCAGCCAGTGCACATGATGTAGGAATAGGGATGGAGGCAAGGGCAGGGGCGCTACTAGCCATCTCGCCAAGAAACATGCGCATAAGGAATGAGACGACCACGCCCAAATCCGTCCCCAGGTGGTGTAATCTGCCCTTTACCTTTGCAGAGGCGGCGACATCAGAAGCGATGTTCAGCTGGGAGCTATTCAAATTACCATAGCTCTTTATAAAAGGGGATCTAGCACAAAGTTTAATTTTCTCAAAACTTACTTGGAACTCTAGAGGTTCTCACAAACCTCATTGTATTCCTGTTACCAATATAAGCATAGAGCAGCTTACGGTTGTTTTTTTTTTTCTTTTTCGTTATAAAGATATGTATGATTGATTTTTCTGATTTATAATCTTCTACTAGACAATTCCAACTGTGTACAAAGTCAGATCAATGAGTTAGCAAATATCACTTTGCATTTTCGCTTATTACTTGGTCATATGACTTTCATATACCATGGAATTTTCACACATCACTCAGTGGACATAATAATCATCAGATCACATAAATACACATGGTATCAACCATTTGCCAATTTACTAGAATCCTTTAAATGGGCTATTAATTGCAGGTGGCGTAGCCTGAGGTTATAGAGGAAGTGGTATATGCTCACCGTTATCATGACAGTATATATGAGGGAACTCAGAAATACAAATATCAGTAACGAAGCTAGCCTAGGACTACTCTGTAGGGGCAGGAGGCATGTCACTTATTATGGGGTACACGTATATTCATTCTTGTTTATATAATAGTATGGTCTATATGTAAACATTGTGAGCACATTTGGGCATACGCTCCACCCTTAAAATGGATAAACGACACTTCCCACGACTCCAGGGAAAACAGATTCCATTGCCGACAATGCGATGCGCTCGTCTGTCGATCAGCTGACATCCGAATCGTTCGCGGTGGTCACCACGTGGTCGTTGATCACGACATCCTGACGAAGATTGACGTTAGATCTTCCGACGTGGCGGAAGACAAGAAGGCGGGTAAGCGATGGGGGTCCATAAAGCACACGGGACTCGATGTCTGCTGTAAGGTGTGTAGCACCAAATGGGGAAGCGTCCTCGGATGCCGCAGTGGAGAAGCAGGGACAGGGACAAGTGTAGAGGCAGCAATGATAATGTCAAAAGTAGAGGCAGCTAGGGCAAGGGCAGAGAAAGTCGGAATAGGGGCAGAGGCAGCTAGGGCAGGGGCTGACGCAGCCAGTGTAGAAGAAACAGGGTTGACAGAGGCAGGGGCAGTTAGGGCAAGCGTAGAGGCAGGTAGGCCAGGTACAGGGGCAGCTATGGCAGGGGCAGAGGCGACAAGGCCAGAGGCTGATGCAGATAATACAAGGACAGGAATAGTGACACAGGCAGGGACAACTAGGCCAGGGGGAGGCGCAACTGGCCCAGGGACAGAGGCAGCCAATACAGGGACAGGTATAGTGACAAGGAAAGGGGCTGCTCAGGTAAAGGCAGAGGCAGTCAAGCCAGGGGCAGATACAGCAGATACAGTAGGGGCAGATACAGTAGGGGCAGATACAGCAGATACAGATGGGGCAGATACAGCATATACAGTAGGGGCAGATACAGCAGATACACTAGGGGCAGATACAGCAGATACAGATGGGGCAGATACAGCAGATACAGTAGGGGCAGATACAGCAGATACAGTAGGGTTAGATACAGTAGGGGCAGATACAGAAGATACAGTAGGGGCAGATACAGCAGATACAGATGGGGCAGATACAGCAGATACAGTAGGGGCAGATACAGCAGATACAGTAGGGGCAGATACAGTAGGGGCAGATACAGTAGGGGCAGATACAGCAGATACAGATGGGGCAGATACAGCAGATACAGTAGGGGCAGATACAGCAGATACACTAGGGGCAGATACAGCAGATACAGTAGGGGCAGATACAGCAGATACAGTAGGGGCAGATACAGTAGGTACAGTAGGGGCAGGGGTAGCTAGGGCAGGGACTGACGCAGCCAGTGCACATGATGTAGGAATATGGATGGAGGCAAGGGCAGGGGCGCTACTAGCCATCTCGCCAAGAAACATGCGCATAAAGAATGAGACGACCACGCCCAAATCCGTCCCCAGGTGGTGTAATCTGCCCTTTACCTTTGCAGAGGCGGCGACATCAGAAGCGATGTTCAGCTGGGAGCTATTCAAATTACCATAGCTCTTTATAAAAGGGGATCTAGCACAAAGTTTAATTTTCTCAAAACTTACTTGGAACTCTAGAGGTTCTCACATACCTCATCGTATTCCTGTTACCAATATAAGCATAGAGCAGCGTTCGGTTGTTTTTTTTCTTTTTCGTTATAAAGATATGTATGATTGATTTTTCTGATTTATAATCTTCTACTAGACAATTCCAACTGTGTACAAAGTCAGATCAATGAGTTAGCAAATATCACTTTGCATTTTCGCTTATTACTTGGTCATATGACTTTCATATACCATGGAATTTTCACACATCACTCAGTGGACATAATAATCATCAGATCACATAAATACACATGGTATCAACCATTTGCCAATTTACTAGATTCCTTTAAATGGGCTATTCATTGCAGGTGGCGTAGCCTGAGATTATAGAGGAAGCGGTATATGCTCACCGTTATCATGACAGTATATATATGAGGGAACTCAGAAATACAAATATCAGTAACGAAGCTAGCATAGGACTACTCTGTAGGGGCAGGAGGCATGTCACTTATTATGGGGTACACGTATATTCATTCTTGTTTATATAATAGTATGGTCTATATGTAAACATTGTGAGCACATTTGGGCATACGCTCCACCCTTAAAATGGATAAACGACACTTCCCACGACTCCAGGGAAAACAGATTCCATTGCCGACAATGCGATGCGCTCGTCTGTCGATCAGCTGACATCCGAATCGTTCGCGGTGGTCACCACGTGGTCGTTGATCACGACATCCTGACGAAGATTGACGTTAGATCTTCCGACGTGGCGGAAGACAAGAAGGCGGGTAAGCGATGGGGGTCCATAAAGCACACGGGACTCGATGTCTGCTGTAAGGTGTGTAGCACCAAATGGGGAAGCGTCCTCGGATGCCGCAGTGGAGAAGCAGGGACAGGGACAAGTGTAGAGGCAGCAATGATAATGTCAAAAGTAGAGGCAGCTAGGGCAAGGGCAGAGAAAGTCGGAATAGGGGCAGAGGCAGCTAGGGCAGGGGCTGACGCAGCCAGTGTAGAAGAAACAGGGTTAGTGACAGAGGCAGGGGCAGTTAGGGCAAGCGTAGAGGCAGGTAGGCCAGGTACAGGGGCAGCTATGGCAGGGGCAGAGGCAACAAGGCCAGAGGCTGATGCAGATAATACAAGGACAGGAATAGTGACACAGGCAGGGACAACTAGGCCAGGGGGAGGCGCAACTGGCCCAGGGACAGAGGCAGCCAATACAGGGACAGGTATAGTGACAAGGAAAGGGGCTGCTCAGGTAAAGGCAGAGGCAGTCAAGCCAGGGGCAGATACAGCAGATACAGTAGGGGCAGATACAGCAGATACAGTAGGGGCAGATACAGCAGATACAGATGGGGCAGATACAGCAGATACAGTAGGGGCAGATACAGCAGATACAGTAGGGTTAGATACAGTAGGGGCAGATACAGAAGATACAGTAGGGGCAGATACAGCAGATACAGATGGGGCAGATACAGCAGATACAGTAGGGGCAGATACAGCAGATACAGTAGGGTTAGATACAGTAGGGGCAGATACAGAAGATACAGTAGGGGCAGATACAGCAGATACAGATGGGGCAGATACAGCAGATACAGTAGGGGCAGATACAGCAGATACAGTAGGGGCAGATACAGTAGGGGCAGATACAGTAGGGGCAGATACAGATGGGGCAGATACAGCAGATACAGTAGGGGCAGATACAGCAGATACACTAGGGGCAGATACAGCAGATACAGTAGGGGCAGATACAGCAGATACAGTAGGGGCAGATACAGCAGATACAGTAGGGGGCAGGGGTAGCTAGGGCAGGAACTGACGCAGCCAGTGCACATGATGTAGGAATATGGATGGAGGCAAGGGCAGGGGCGCTACTAGCCATCTCGCCAAGAAACATGCGCATAAAGAATGAGACGACCACGCCCAAATCCGTCTCCAGGTGGTGTAATCTGCCCTTTACATTTGCAGAGGCGGCGACATCAGAAGCGACGTTCAGCTGGGAGCTATTCAAATTACCATAGCTCTTTATAAAAGGGATCTAGTAAAATTGTCAATTTTCTCAAAACTTACTTGGAACTCAAGAGGTTCTCACATACCTCATTGTATTCATGTTACCAATAAAAGCATGGAGCAGCTTTCTGTTTTCCAAATTTCTCTTCCGCTATAAAGATATGTATGATTGAATTTTTCTGATTATAATTTACTACTGGACAATTACAACTGTGTACAAAGTCAGATCAATGAGTTAGCAAATATCATTTTGCATTTTCGCTTATTACTTGGTCATATGACATTCATATACCATGTCATTTCACACATCACTCAGTGGACATAATAATCATCAGATCACATAAATACACATGTTATCAACATTTTGCTAGTACTAGATTCCTTTAAATGGGCTATTCATTGCAGGTGGCGTAGCTTGAGGTTATAGAGGAAGAGGTATTGCTCACCGTTATCATGACAGTATATATGAGGGAACTCAGAAATACAAATATCAGTAATGAAGCTAGCCTAGGACTACTCTGTAGGGGCAGGAGGCATGTCACTTGTTATGGGTACACGTATATGCATTCTTGTTTCTATAATAATAATAGACATTTATATAGCGCAAATTGCAAAGAGCCTCTAAGCGCTTAAATAATTATTTAATTATTATTACCCATGGTCATCAGGTACATTTCAAACCCACACAATGATATTGCATACTTTCTCAACTCCCCAGGGAGCATACTAGCCGAGCTGCCACTGATGATGGCGCTACAGGCTAATTAACACCCGACCATGGTACCCATTTATACACCTATAATATAATTGTGGATAAATTGTCTTGCTGAAGGACAAAGGCAGTGGGCAGGGTTCGAACTCGGGATTTCATGATCGGAAAGCGCGCGCTCTACCAATCTTGCCACACCACATCCACATAATAGTATGGTCTATATCAAAACATTATGAGCACATTTGGGCATCCGCTCCACCCTTAAAATGGATAAACGACACTTCCCCTGCCTGTTATATAAGCTAGTCCCCTGGTTACACATCTGCAATATTGTCACTCGGAGTTTATTTATCTAAATTAAAGATTTTTGGAAAATCACTATGACCTACACTGCCCTCCCAAGGAAAAAAGCAGTATCTGACATTTTTGTTGATTTTCACTTTTTTGCAGAAAAATACTCAATAAACAATGCTCTTTCATGTGATACATTCAGTTTTCTGAAAAAAATTTGGGAACACCATTTTTTCCCAACCCTCAAACGCAGTATCTACAGTCAACCTCCACTTTCCCCAAGGAAAAAAGCAGTATCTACATAGCTAGTCTCGCCACAAGACAAACCAATTATTTATAAGCAGACAATATGAATAATGCGCATTTATAATAATTATATCTTGTATGAACAAATTTCACTACTTATATGAATTGCGAAGCACAAAATATTGAAGCAAATTTAACATATAAGTGCATTTTGCAATACGACCAACATTCTTCTATAAAGCGCAGAGTTTGTGACAAAGGCTATTCAAGTATGCATGAAAGCATACTTTTTATTTACCTGGCATCGAGCGCGGGTGCGGCACGTATGGGTCGCCTCTCCGTCCTTATTGATTACGAACTATAATTTGGATATATCTTATTTTTGGATTATATATTAATTGTGAGGATAATTGTTTGGATTAGGATCATGTTATACTCACGATCGCGTACTGACAGGTAAGCAAACATTTTGGGCTCATTTTCGTATATGATTGCACCTCACTATAGCACAGCACCGTATATATTGTATCTATTA
This sequence comes from Echinarachnius parma, assembly GCA_037951105.1. Classification (NCBI taxonomy): domain Eukaryota; kingdom Metazoa; phylum Echinodermata; class Echinoidea; order Clypeasteroida; family Echinarachniidae; genus Echinarachnius; species Echinarachnius parma. Next base: position 26,349 of record JBAMJV010013355.1, read on the forward strand.
TTGAATTTCCCGCCAAAAGGACCCGTGGTCTCTTATGGCGGGGTCATCAGCCGGGGAAATGATTTACTCGGCTCCCTCTGACCCTGGAGGGAGTACACCTAGAAATAGAAAGAACTCTCATCGTTTTACGAGAGTGGGTGGACCCCCAACAAAGAGAGGCCGAGAAGGTAGTCTCAATGATAATGTGGAAAGTTTGAATTTTAGAAAAGACTCGTCATCTGACCAAGAGCATGATACCCCGTTCATGACACCAAGGGCACAAACAAAGCCAAAGAGTTTTGACTTAATGGTGTTTATCGTGCCGATAGATACAAAAAAGTCATTGCGAAACATTAATTTGATTCGCATTGCGAAGGATATTCAAACAATTAGCGGCACAAGCCCTGAGTACATACAACCAGTTAGATCGGGCATTCTAGTCCAATGTTTTCATGTAAAACAGTATAACTTGTTGTTGGGGATACAAACGCTTGGAAACACCCCCGTCAAAATACAAAATGGTATCAACCAGACGAGGGGAGTAATCTCGGGGGTACCGAGCGAGATGAGCGAAGGAGATATTCAAGGGGAACTCAAGAGACAAAAGGTAGTGGGCGTAAAAAGAATCAAAAGAAAACAGCAAAATAAAGATGGGGCTAGTGTAAATCCAATTGAATGGATTCCCACACGCAGTGTTATTATCTCTTTTGATAGTACGGTCTTGCCTGAAGATGTAGCGCTGTGCTATCAAAAGTTCAAAGTAAGAGAATATATCCCCCCTGTTGTTCGCTGCTACAAATGTCAGCGCTACGGTCATGTCTCCCATCAATGCAGATCAAAAAATAGATGTGTTCGCTGTAGTGGCCCGCACACTTTTGATGAGTGCCCTCAAAAAGATGTACACAAATGCGCCAATTGCGGCAAAAATCACTCGGCTGCCTATAATGGGTGTGAAGAAGCCAAAAAGGCGAAAGAAGTACAAAAAATAAAAGTTCAATCTAAAGTTTCTTACGCACAGGCAGCAAAGAAGGGGTCAGAAAAAACGACCAATCCCATAGTAATAACACAATCATCACAGGTGAGCAGGGGACAGGGTGCCCCCCCCTCAACACGTCCCCACCCCAGTTGTCCCCACCCCAGTTGTCCCCCCTGCTGCGGTTGAAGACCGAGCCCCTGGGCCCTCTCAGCAGACTCGGCGGCCAGCTAACGTATCTGTAAAACCCCCTACTGCGGTACCAGCTCAAGAGAAAACAGCCAATTTCTTAACATTGGCCTCAGATGAGGAAGTGATACAATTTATTTTTAAATTAGTATCGGGTTTCTTAGAAGACAGACCACAAGAAGATAGCCTTAGAATAATTAGGTCAGTCGTAGATAAGCTATTTTATGCAGTAAAACGAGGAACTCAAGATGGTGATACTTAAATTAATTATGACTGCGCTACTCATCCTCCAGTGGAATGCGCAGGGCATGAATGGACATAGTGGAGAATTGATTAATTATTTAAACTCGCAAGAAAAAGTTGTTCACGTAATTTGTATTCAGGAAACTTGGTATGAGGGGAATATTATAATTGATATTCCAAATTATTCATGTTTTTGTAAAAATAGAATTAATAAACGAAGAGGTGGATGTGCTATATATATTCATACTTCCATCAATTATGAGTATGTGGAAATTGAAACAGACATAGAAATGCAATTAGTAAATATATATTATGGAGATAATCATTTAGCAGTCGTAAATTATTATAATCCATGTAATGATATAACCAATGCTATTTTGGATACTTTGGTTAAGCATGTTAAAAATAAAGATAAATTATTAATAGTGGGAGATTTTAATTCCCATAATTGTTTATGGGGGAGTGAACAAATTGATAAAAATGGTCGATTAATAGAAGATTTTTTGTTGAAACAGAATTTGGTTATTTTAAATGATGGATCTGGTACACGTCTTGACCCCATTTCGGGGAGAACGTCATGTTTAGACTTATCCTTGATCTCATCGGGGATAGCCAGTAATTGTACTTGGTCGGTCTTTGCAGACAAGTTTGGAAGTGACCACTTCCCAGTCTGCATTCAATATAGTGTTAATAATAGGGAAAAGGACAAAAAAGAAAATCAATATTTTAGGTGGTCCTTTAAAAAAATGGATTGGATAGCCTTTCAAAGATTGAGTGAAGAAAGGATCAATATGGAAACATTATATGACGATGATGTAAATGTATTCTATGCAAACTTTATGGAATGTTTATATGATATATTAAATGAGTTATTAAGTAGTAAGAAAGGAAAAGGTTGTAATGCAGTCCCGTGGTGGACAGAAGAATGTAATGTAAAGATAAAAGCAAGAAATAAGGTAATAATGGTAATATAGGGAAGAAAGTTAAACAAATGTCAGTAATATATAAAGGAGAACAGGTGATAGTAAATGACCAGGATAAAGCTAATGAGTTTGGAGAGTACTTTACATCCGTTGGAAACTCAGTTAGTGGTCATAAGACGAAGAAGAGAGAAGTGCTTGAAGCTTTTAAGCAAATTGATGTTGAGGAAAGTTATAATAATAATTTTGATTTGGTAATAAATGAATCATTCACAATGTTGGAGTTAGAAAAGACTTTGAAGGAGAAAAAAATATCGGCTCCTGGTGAAGATGGTATAACTTATGAAATTTATCAAAATATGTCCCAAATGGCCAAGAAGGTTTTGTTGAATTTATTTAATAAGATATGGAGTACTGGCATCGTACCAGAACAATGTAAACATGCCATTTTAATTCCTGTATTGAAGTTAAATAAGAATGCTACTATGACGTCATCTTACCGACCCATTTCTTTGTTGTCTTGTTTTATGAAAATTATGGAGAGTATGGTAAAAGAAAGATTACAATGGTATATAGAAAAGAATGAAATATTAAATAATAATCAGAGTGGTTTTAGGAAAAGTCGAGGCTCTATAGATAACATCGTGCATTTAGAAAATGAGATACAAAGACATTTACGAGTTGGTATGAAAACTCTAGCAGTATTTATTGATTTGGAAAAAGCTTACGATACCCTTTGGACGAAGGGACTCATAGTTAAGCTTAGTAACATAGGCCTTAAAGGAAATATTCTTGTTTTTTTAAGGAATTATTTGTTGGATCGTACATTTCAGGTTCAAGTAGGGGATAGCAAATCCCAAATTATGCACCCCCAAAATGGCTTACCTCAAGGTAGTATTCTTAGTCCTTTATTGTTTAATGTGATGTTGAAGGATATCCCTTCGCCCCCTGGCATTCATAATTTGGTTTATGCAGATGACTGTGTCATATGGAAATCTGGTTATGATATAAATATGAATACGCAATTGATACAAAATTGCATCAGTACCTTGGATTCTTGGTTTTTGTCATGGGGTTTGAAAATGTCTCTAGAGAAAACAGTTCCTGTCCTCTTTTCAAATAAATCAAATGATGATATTAAATTATATTTAAGAGAACATGAATTGCTTCCTCAAAAACAGCATAAGTATCTTGGAGTTATTTTTGATAAACGCCTTACTTGGCGGCCTCATATAACAGATGTTGCAAATCGGTGTAAACGTAAATTAAATGTAGTCAAAAGTTTAGCACATGCTAAATGGAGTGGAGATGCTAAAGAACTTTTGATGGTGTATAAATCTTTGATTTTATCAACCATAGATTACGCTTGTGAAGCTTATGACTCAGCGGCACCCAGTATTAAAAATATTTTAAATTCAGTTCAGTACCAAAGTTTATATGTATGTGCCGGCGCACGCAAGGGGACATCTCTCAGAGACCTACAAGTGGAATTAGGAGAGATGCCCTTATACTTACGAAGAGAAATGTTATGTTGTAATTTGTAAACTTAAAAAGCGAATTGAAAGTGTAAAAAATCATCCTTTGAAAGAGGATATCAAAGATTGTTGGCAATTTCATATATATGGAGGTAATAATTCTAGGACAGCTTTTGGACAAAGATCAATGGAATTGATGAATACTTTTGATTTTGAAGTTGAGGAGATGATTTTTTCTAGAACCCCCTTTTGGCACTTGAATGTTCCTTTAATATCAATAGAATTACATGATTATATTTGTAAAAGAGACAATCAATTGCATCAAAGGCAAGCAACAATAGAAATGATAAATACAAAATGGAAAAATTATTTGCCAATATATACTGATGGATCAAAATCACCAGAACAGGCGAGTGCGGCCGCCGCCTTCTACGTCCCCTACTATGATTATTCATTATCTAAGAGACTCTCAAACTATACATCCTCTTATAGGGCAGAGATGGCAGCAATTGTGCTCGCCTTAGAATGGTTGGATAATCATCCTAGTTTGTACACTGGGGCAGTTATTTTTAGCGACTCTTTAAGTTCTTTACAAGCCATAAAGAGTCACAAAGAGGAACTTCCTGTATATGAAATTTTAAATTTGTGTTTACAATTGAACAATAAAAGGACTGTTGTGTTTTTTGAATGGATTCCCAGTCATTGTGGACTTAATGGTAATGAGATTGTGGATATAGAAGCGAAACGAGGTTTGAAAAAAAAAATAGAAATTGATAATAAATTAGCAAGGTATGAAATTAATAGTATTATAAGGAAACGAATGTATGTTAAATGGCAGACAAGATGGGAAGGAACTGAATCATGTCTTAAAGATGTGCAAAAGAATGTTAAGAGTATATATATATGTAAATTAAATAATAGAAAAAATGAAAGTATATTGCACTGTTTAAGAATGGGTATTGCCTTAATTGTGAGGGTATATTTGAAACTATTACACATTTTTTGTGTCAGTGTCCAGAGTACATAGTTCAAAGGGCCATGTTGATGGCTGAAACAGGTTTATATGAAGAAGGAAAAATAATGACTTTGTTAAATTCTTTAGAGCGACCCCTCCAACAAGCTCTCGTTGATTATGTAAGAAGAACCGGGAGATTACCCGTATAATATTAAGAGTTTGTATTGAAATTGTTTTTGTATAATAATTATGTTTGGCTCTCGTAAAATTATATGCATGCTCAAGCCGGAACAGAGACTGTTTACAGGACATCTGTGCAGGCCTCTGAAGCTGGTTTGATCAGCATATAAATTTTAAAAGTTTAAAAAGTAATGCGTAACTTTCTTTTGTATAATTTGTTTATGTAAATAATTAGTAAATTACATCCTGCACTTTGCACTTTCACTTTCAAAGCCCCAAAAATGTTTGCTACCTTGTATGTTCTTGAATAATTGAAAATCTCTTTTTTGAGTTGATTTGATTTGATATATAATTTTGTTTTGTTTTTTGGAATCGGATGCAGGTGCAAAATAGAACGAAGGCGACCAGACCGCATCTCCATGCATCGGGGGGCCTAGACTGATTCGTCAGTTGAGAAGCCTGCTCAACGTACCGAGCCGGGTTGGCCCGATGATGCCTTTAATTTTGGTTTTGTTTATCGATGGTTTGAAAACGTTTATGCACCCCCAAAAGAAAGAAAAGAAGAAATACAAATAATGAAAATATTAAAATAAAGAAAATTAATGAGAAGAATTAAAATAATATTTAGTTATTGGCGAAAATATTCAAATTGAATGAACCGCCAATAAACTCTAAACAACAACAACAACAACAAAGTGCGTGTACCTCTGCCACATTCACACAATGCACAGACTGACTGCGCACGGCATATGATGCTGTGCAGTGTGTTAATGGCATGTGATTTTAACGCATACATACATGCAATTGAGTCATGTATGTACAGTAATGCAGTCCTAATCTTCTACTAAATTAAGCTCTTCAGTGCCAGCATGGATTAGTAAGAATTGTTTTATCCATAACATAAGGCATAATTCATCACCCTCCAAATTTCTATGTAGATACTGCGTTTTTCCTTGGGGAAATCGATCACGCACCGTGTTGGGAGCATGTAACATGCATTATTCCATATTTAAAGTAACTTAAGACTTGATAAGAGAGGGCGCTCTTTATCATTTCAAAGTTTTGTTTTAACTCTAACTTATACACTTTTATAACAAATGTATAAACAATAATGTTTGCGTGGTTAATGAATACAATTCATGCTTCGTATTTTCTTTCATTGCGGAAATATGGGCCAATAAGTCCCTTTTTAAAGAAAAGTGTGACTCGCCTAGAGAGGGCGCTTTTTAATTAATCAAACTTTTTTCCCTTTAAAGTATGTTAATAGTACATACATAATATATCCGAAACATTTTCGATTGTTTTATCCATAACGTAAGGCATAATTTAACACCCTCCGAATTTCTATGTAGATACTGCTTTTTTCCTTGGGGAAATCGGTCACGAACCATGGATTTTCCCAAAGTATCTACATTTTCATGAAAATCTCAAAATTAAACGGAAAATTCAATTGTTCATGTATGAAGAAAAATAGACACCTATATAGCCTTTAATCACACACTTAAGATATCTTCACAAGTTTATTATTTCCGAGCGGCTGTGGCAAAAACACAAAAGGGTCAATATCTCAGTTTCTAGAAAACGCTGAATCGTGTAGATACTGCCTTTTTCCTTGGGACGGCAGTACAGCAAGAGATTAATTGTTTCGAACATTTTTACTTGAGTGACTTATATGCTATAACAAATACAATCCATCAAAGTCTTTGAAATGATCTCAAACGGTCTCATCTGGAGGCAGAATATGCTTCGATGATTATTACCACATACATGTACGTAACTAGTATCGGATTTCTCGGTCAATTTCGTAAGTTGGCCACACGAATTCATTTTGTGTGCATTTAATTTCGCCGATTTTGTCACCGCAGCTGTATTTTTTAGTTCAAATTCGTTTTTTAGCATTTTCATTCATATAACGATCATTCTAAAACATTTTGTTTGCATTCGATTTAAAACGTGTTTCTATTTCGTAAAATTGTCATTCAATTTTAAGCGAGAAAATTTGTGATTATGTAATACCGCCTTCCGTGAATTCCGTTGGCGAAATTGAATGCTAATAGCGTGCTTTTTAAATTGAATGCTATAAGTGCAAAATCACTTGAGCCAAGACCTAAATAGAATGAAGAAAATACAATTTTGAACGACAGTTGTAAGCCTTCAGCTCAATTTCGCGAATTTGAATGAACGAATGAAAAGTGTACGAAATTGGCCGAGAAAACCTATACTAGAACAGCCGAACTGATAATGATCTCGTAATTAAATTATGTCCAAAATGAAAGTGGGTAAAATGCATACAATATATTATCTTGTTTTGTAACTTGCTAAATTTGATGCTTTCTTCGGTGGTTAAAACAGACAGAATTGTCACATGAAAAACATACCATGTTGTAAATATTAACAGTAGCATTATGATGTATAAAAGGTGTAACAAAATGTTTTTAAAAATCATTTGATTGTTTAGTTGGTTATTGTCTCAAAGATATTTTGTTGTAAAGGATTGAATGTATTTAATCGTATATAGGCAGAATTTCTACAAAATAAAACCAAAATGATTACATGATAATCATTGAACCACGTTTAAGAAGAAATATCGTAAAATGTATTCATAATATATGTTATTTCACACATAGGGAAAGTGACCAGACTATATAATGAACAAATGAGCAAAGAAAAGGGGGTTTCTCCAGGATCGAACTCGAGACCTCCGGATTGCTAGACCGGTGTTCTACCAGCTGAGCTATAGAAAACCTTGCAGCTAATATATATGTTAATACCTCTAGCTGGTCATGTTTTGTTTAATGATATTAATATACATTTACATAACCCTGCATTTTTTGTTATTTAACAAATGCTAGTATGATTAAATCAAATCATAAGTTGGTGTATATATTTATAATGTAAGGCTGAAATCATATTTAATATGTCAAACCACGTACATGTATTACTGATTATTGATCAAAGCAATGGATTCGAATTGAGTTTATTACAAAATATTGTAGTATTTTAAAAGGTACATTTTTACAATATTTTAGACAGTTTTAAAGCATTGATTAAATTATGAGATTTTTTCCTTTTTACATGCCTTGGGAATACTTGTACCACATTTGTCTGAGGTCATTGCTTTACCAGTACGTTATTATGTCTGTAAAAACATTGTTTTTATTTCATTGGTCGTTGCATAATCTTTTCCAAACTAATAGCATCGTATATTGATGAATTCCACACTTTGGATTGTTTGTCGTTTTTCTGTCTTCTCAATACATTTCTTCATCCCGGTTTTCATCTGTTCGATTTTACATACAATTCGACATTTAATAATCTTTGCAACTGTGCAAATAAAAGAAAATGCATAATTGTTGTGTAAATAGTATAATGTTTTTTGTTTTTATTGTTTGTTGTTTGTTTGTTAAATAGTCTTTCCGACCAGTACAGCATTCATGTCACTATATTCATGAAGTATACGCATGACATTGACACCAACAATCACATCTGCAATGTCACATCTTCTTCGTCAATCACTTCAAGCGTATAGTTTTAGAAATTAATTATAGAATGGGTAGCTGAGAGCTGTTCCTTCGAACGTTATTTTTAACTTGACTGATAATCGAGGTGACCATTATCAATATGAGGTATTGATACAAGATATGCATATAGGTGGGACCTGATACAAACGTATATCTATCACATATTGATACTTTACCCATTCTATCATTTCTTTAGACTAACATCTTATACATAAATTCCACATAATATTTACAATAATATTCCACCAACACCATCATCAGATTCATCATCATCAGAATCATAATCATCATCATAGCAAAAAAAATAAAACATCATAGTTATCTTTCATACAAAAAAAAAGAAGGAACATAATAAACAAAAATAAAGATTACAGATAAACTGACAAGGAAAACAAAACACTGTGTAGCCAAACCATGAACAATAATGGGTAGAAGGGTACATGGTTTGATCGCTTCACTCCTTCGCATCATCCCCCTCCCTCCCTCCCCCCCCCCCCCCCCCCCAGTTCTCAAAACAGATTTACGCTACTGTTCTATACTCATCTTTTATTGTGTCATCTTATAATGTGCTCGTATATACCTTCATTGTTTACGCTGTTTCATCAATCGGTCAATATCGGAATTCATCCCTGGCGAGTCACGATCTTTTACACGTTTTGTTTGTTTATGCTTGTTAATTACACATACAAACATATTTTGCCATACTTCCACAGCATCATCAGTAGTTTGGGATTCTTCAATTAATTTCCAAGGTTGTTTACGAAGGTCAGCTTCTAATGCTTCAACATTAAATGTTTGCATACATTTAAATTAAATCATTCTAGGGGGATATATTTTATTTCCAGAGCAAATAATGTTTGGAATGATCGCTCATACCATTGTGTATAACACCACTTTTTATTACATTCTTCTTAATATTATCTGTCAATAAATAAAATGAGGGTTGCCGATTGGCTGGTTAATGTAGTTGATTCACTGACATTTAAATGTGTGAACGCATATTCATATCCATATGTCTTACTGATGTTTGGACAAAGGTTGAACTAATACATCAAACATTTGTATTACCTAAAGAAGTTTGTACTTGCGAATCTATCAATACATTGCAAATATTTTTCTTACAAACCCAGTATTCCAATTCCTGTGGAGGGATGACTGAACCAGGCAGAAAATATAATTGATTTAGAATATTTCAATTTGAATTTAACAATAATAACATGTAGCCCATCAAACATTGTATTATTGTTTTTTTATGGTTGAATAAACTGAAATGAAATTACGTGCTTGTGTCTTATTTATTATTGTATGCTATGGGTGTCGATCACGGGGGGGGGGGGATTTATATCCCCCCCCCTCCCCTAATATTTGAGGTGCAGGGTGGCCCTGTAAAACTAACCCCCCCATATTTGGGTTTTAAGCAATAATTATGAAAGAACATGTATACGAAGGGATATTACGCTCCCTCATTTATTATGTGATAGTTGATAGTTGAGAGTGGTTGGCAGTCACAAATCAACCCCCCTCCTCAACATTTCACGTGATACTTCCACAACGCGTGCAGGTATCGCCGCGTGGCTTCATGAGTTTTGACATTGGAGCCTTGCGCAACTTTGAGACCAAATTTGCGACCACCGGGTATTCCGTTGCGAAGTCACGTGACGTTTTGTAATGATAATTACCAAGCATTTATAAAGCGCCATCTATTTAGGTAACCTATCCGAGGCGCATAATTATTATATATTATATTCCACATACTAAGAATCTTGCTCTACGATTGGTCAAAAGTTAATCACGTGATGAAATATAGTTTCACCCATCGTTACACTCTGTATATATCTTGGGTGAAAGTGCGTTGCACTCACTAGATAAAAAGTACTATCTACACTCCGCGGTTGCATTTAATTGAATACCAATAAGTGGCGCGATAACTCTATGCGCCACAAATTTAATTGTATTCGTTGTGCATACGGTATACGTAGTACACTGCATACGCTATGCACTGTACATCAGAGGTGTCGATCAGCTGTTCGGAAAACACAATGCATTGGCCGGGGCAAGCATTGTTTGTGAACAATTGCATTGTGTTTTCCGAACAGAACGACGCCCCTGTTGTAGTATCGTACATACACTGTTTGCATGCTCGTTCTGTGTACTCTACTAAATGGCGGCCACAAACATAAGGTTTGAGCTTTTGGATGAGGATGAAATGGACACGTTTTTACTGGAGAGTGAAAGTAAAAATACAAAGCGACAACTTAAGTTCAGCCTGAAAGTATTCCAAGATTATTGCGATGCGGGAAGCATACTTTTTAACGAATTGTCTGACATGGACTTGAAAGCGCTAGACCAAGTGTTGGGGAGACTCTATTTTCGCGTTTGTTGACTTTTGAACTGTTTTTTTGGAGTTTACATTTCGCGTTTTAGCTTTTGGAATTACCCTGTTACCGAAATTGGAATAACAAGTCATTGTTGGTAAGTAGATCAAACCTAGTAGTAACAGTACTTAGACTTAGAAGTTAGACTTAAGCCCGGCGCAGACAGAGCCGACACGACCCGATCCGACTGGCTTTAATCAGGCTAGAGTTGGGCCTGGTCGGTCAGAGCAGATTTATCGTGTTGAATCGGCCCCAACTGGCATCCGACTGTCTCTCGACTGGCAAAATGTGTGTCGCGAGGCACTGAAAACTGAGCCGATCGGAATGACAACCAGTCGAGTCGGCTCTGTCTGCGCCGGGCATTCTGAGTACTTAGAGTAGACTAGGGGTAGGCCTGCTTAGACTACTATACTAGTAGTAGTAGTACTACTAGACTAGATCTAAGTTCGATGTGAACCAGTCGAGTCGGCTCTGTCTGCGCCGGGCATTACTTTTAGAGTACTTAGAGTAGACTAGGGGTAGGCCTGCTTACACTACTACTAGAGTACAATATTAGTAGTAGTACTAGACTAGATCTAAGTTCGATGTGGAATATAAAGCAAATAATCACCTTTTGGTTTCAGGTGATGGCAAACTATCACTTACTCGGCGATCTGAATGTATACGCTATCTTTCCTCAGCTTCGCTTCGGAAAGATAGCTACATCCAGCTCGCCTCGGAAGTGATAGATTGTCCCATCGCCTTCACCAACGGTAATTATTTGCTTATTATCAAACATGGTTATCAGGTACATTTCAAACCCACACAATGATACTGGATATACTTTCTCAACTTCCCGGGGAGCATACTAGCCGTGCTGCCACTAATGACGCAAAGGCTAATTAACACCCGACCATGGTACCCATGTATACAACTGGGTTAAGAGCAGCGATTGTTGAGTAATTGCCTTGCTGAAGGACAAACGCAGTGGGCATACACAGGGTTCGAACTCGGGATCTCACGATCGGAAAGCGCGCGCTCTACCAAACTTTAGAAGGCGCTAAACTCGACATAATTTAAGTGAGAGATCCATTAATGCCTAGGTCACAAATGCTCCGGGCGCCGCACGATTTTTCTCCCTACGGCGGATTGTCTACGATTTCGTGGAGTTGGGATATCGTACGATGTCTGCGATATCTTTGTGTAGTGGTCACATATTTGCCGGGGCAGGCACGATAGCCACGGCAGCCTTGCGGGAATCTTGCGGCGCCCGCAAGGGTGCCGTGGCTATCGTTCGGTCGCTTTTGCATTTTTAATTTTTCTCGCCGCACGATGTCAAAAAATTGTTTAACGCGGAGTTTAAAACAAAAATGCATAGTACGATTTTGTACTTGCCGTAAGCCCGTAGACACGTCGTAGAGAGCATCGCATGGGCATTTTTTCGAATATCGTACGATTTCTTTGACTGAATTTGGGGCCACTCAAATCGTCAAAAAAATAGTCAAAATATGTCAACAATATCGTAAGAGTATCTTGCGATGTCCGTACGAGTCCCGTAATGCGTCCGTACGAGCACTCAGATTGTAAGTACGGGAGCCGTGCGATTTTAATACACTTGAACTTAATACGCTTGAAGTCATCGTACGTGCCCCGGCAAATATGTGACCGCTACACAAAGATATCGCAGACATCGTACGATATCCCAACACTACGAAATCGTAGAAAATCCGCCGTAGGTTAAAAAAAAAAATCGTGCGGTGCCCGGAGCATTTGTGACCTGGGCATAAGTGGATACGTGGGTTTGTCGCCATCTAGCGGGTATGAAAACATAATGAATTTATGACTATATACTCAGTTTATTGAATTGAATTGAATTGAATTTTATTTCCACTTTCATAAAAACAATAGCATACATTTGTACAAGTATACAATAATACAAAATAACATTACAATACATAAACACAGGATAAAAAAGAAAAAAGAACAGATATGAAGAGTGGAAGGATTGTCTGGAAGTTACAAAGAACTTATAAATGGACAATCCTCAGGGCAAGCGAATACAAGCTATACATACAAAAACAAAAATTAAAATTAAAAATGTAATTACTAAAAATTACTAAAATTTATTAAGACAAGAAAGAGAGAAAAGAAAGAAAAAAAAAAAAAAAGTTGTGTTGCATCTAAATTTGTAGCATTAAGTATAATTTGAGCTTTCTTTTAAAGTTGCTTAGTTTATGAAAATATCATGGAAGGATGACTATCATGCTCAGTCAATGACTTCATTATTTTAGGAATTTTACTGACATAACAAGTCATAGTAATGTACTGACTTGCTTTTAAGTTCAATCATGATATATGAGTATACGTGATCAAAATAATACATATTAATGTTTAAATGAGTAATAGAAATTAATAGAACGAATAGCAGAAATGCACGACAAATTTCATGTTTTTCGATATCAAACAAAATTGAATACTTAATATTCGAATTCGGGTGAACGCTGACCATGGAGATTCCCACGTTAAATTGAGTGCTCGTTTTAAAGATATGTTTGACAGGATTTTGCGATCCCGTGCTCGAAAAGTAAGATTGAATGATCGTTTTAGTTAATCAAATGATTGTGTGATAAATTAAATGATCGAATCGCCAGTTAGTTTGCTGTTCTGACGAATTTAACCGGGACACCTATAGGTTCTGTCCATCATGAGCATTGGAAATTAAGGGATTGCAGGGACGATAACCGATCTAGCAATCAGGAGGTCTCGGGTTTGTCTCCCGGAGAAACCCCATTTTCTTTGCTCTTTTTCATTTATATTAATGTAATAATAGATGCTGTTATAAATTCCGTATTCATCTTACATCATACATGTATTTATCTCTACACATTTGTGACCGGCTATACCAAAACCCTGCCCTTGTCGGTACAAAATCTCAAGCTTTCAAATTTGGCAGTAATTGGTGAAGATATGATTGTTTCAATTTTACACTCATAAGTGTTTACATACCGTACATTATGTGAACTTAAAATGCCAATTTCTTCAAGGATAAATTACAAACAAGTGCAGGGTTTTGCTATAGCCAGTCACATTTATTATCAACACTTCAAAACTACCAAATATCAATAAATCAGAAATAATAGAAAGAAACAAATACATCAAATCAAATGAAATATCGGTATCGTTTTGTGGAAACTGCAGGTTAAATGTTTCAATATTTCTTTGAACGATGGCGCCTCTCATAGTATGTCCTGATTGGTGTGTTGTTCATGCCTGGGAACAGTGTAAGTGACTTAAAATATGAATTCATTTAAATATCAAATGGCGAAGTTCAGGGGGCATTTTTTTGTTTTCGCAAAAAATGTTCATATAATGACACCATACGATTTCCTTTCAAACGACACGTGACTAAAGGCATACACGTACATTGGGTTTGGGCGCTGTTGTTGTTGTTATGGTTTGATGGCAATCAGTCAAAGGTTTCTATTGTTGCCAATTTAACTTCTCTTTATAATTCATTTCCACCTCCCCCCCCCCCCAAAAAAAAAACAACAACAACAACAATGGCACCGCTATGAACATCGCGATATTGTTGTTCACAATAACATAATTCTTATTACATTTATACCATAATATAAACACTATTATACGTATGCATCTTTCACATAGGGACTCCCGCCACTGCATGCAGCTTCCCCTTTAAAGGTTGTCATATGTGGTGTTGCTAGACTGTGGCCAGCCATTTTGAACTACGGTATAGGCTAATTTGCGCGCACTTCATAACACTGAGCTAGTTTGTGTTACGCACCGTGCGCAAGGTGTTCGTAAGATGGCACCGCGTATCTGATTTATGTATCCGAACTACCCTTTAAAAGAAATCAAATGTGGTATAATGGCTTACAATAAGTTGATACTCTTTGCATGAACCGATGAAGTGTAAATGTTAACGTGTTTGAACGCCCCGCCTGCCCCCCCCCCCCCCACCCCCCCCCCCCCCCCCCCCACAACAACAGCAAAAATATATATACTTCGCACAAAAAGTTCCGCAATCGAGGTTTGCGCATTAATAACTTTTCTATTAGGTTATTACCATTGATAAATTTGGTATCATTGGAAAGCGTGAATTCTCCCTTTCACATTGGTATAACATTTGCTATGAGTATTTCATCATGGAATGTGCATTGCATCCAAATGTAGGGCAAAGTCAAAAGTGAAATGTTGCAAAATGCACTGATTCTGTCAACAAAGGGCCTTCCTTTTGTTTGAAGATTAAAATGTGGCTTGAATGCCTATTACGTTATTACCATTCATGAATTTGGTATCATTGGAAAGCGTGAATCCTCCTCTTTACATTGATATAACATTTGCTATAGATATTTTATCATGGAATGTGCATTACATCCGAATGTAGGGCAAAGTAACTAATGAAATGTTGCAAAATGCACTGATTTTGTCAACAGTGTGCCTTCCTTTTGTTTGAAGATTAAAACGTGGCTTGAATGCATGACCACCTCACCAAGGAAGGCACTCTGTTGACAAAATCAGTGCATTTTGCAACATTTCACTTTTGACTTTGCCCTACATTTGGATGCAATGCACATTCCATGATTACATATTCATAGCAAATGTTATATCAATGTAAAGAAGAGGATTAACGCTTTCCAATGATACCACATTTATGAATGGTAACAGCGTAATAAAAAAAAGTTATTAATGCGCAAACCTCGATTGCGGAACTTTTTGTGCGAGGTATATATATATATATATATACTCCGCACAAAAAGAAACTGGACACTTATTTAAGACAACATAATCTCATATTTTTTAAAGATAAAATATATGTTATTGTATATTAAATCAAAGAAAAATTAACCCTCTTCGATGTTAGCATAGAATCCAGGAGAAATCATTCATGCGTGACTTGTCACGGTCAATTCACCGCAAGGTCTGTTTTCAAAAAATAGCAAAAATGGAACATCCATTCAACCATTTAAATGTTGAAAAGCATGATATAA
This sequence comes from Echinarachnius parma, assembly GCA_037951105.1. Classification (NCBI taxonomy): domain Eukaryota; kingdom Metazoa; phylum Echinodermata; class Echinoidea; order Clypeasteroida; family Echinarachniidae; genus Echinarachnius; species Echinarachnius parma. The sequence goes on from JBAMJV010013355.1 coordinate 42,150, forward strand.
ACGTATATTCATGACATAACATAATTATTTAATTACAAATGTGATCTTTTTTAGTTTCATCTCAATAGAAAAAGTGTAAATTAAGACAAATTGTGAACGCTGTAGATTTATTTTCATCCAAATGTAACACAATGGGGAATTCCATGGCTAAGGTTTATTCGTCGAAACTACAGTTTGTGCCCTTATTTCAGCATGAAACTTGGTATAAATTTTTCTCAAGAATTCTACCGTAGTCCAAGGATCTTCAAAATGTGATGTCACCCTTGGTCAACCATTTGGGCAGTCTCTATAACATGTCACTTCTCTAGGTAATAGTTGAAATTGCAAGGGACACATGAAAAAGACAAGCTTTATGCCTCAAAAACAGACCAATATGTTGATGTTCTCATAACCTGGCCCTGTTTTTTTGGAAAATGTGTATTTTTGGTGTTTGTTTATAACAATAAGGTTGAATGGTGTCATAAAAGTCTTGCCCCACACATCTTGTTTCAAGCAAGACGCTTACTCATTGCAGTCGAATGGTGCGGCTATTTTTGAAAACAGACCTTGCTATTGTTAACTGATCATGGCAGTTCATGTATGAACGATTACACCTTTAATTTATATTATGCCTGCAGAGGACTATATTTCCTTTAATTTGATATATGGTAATGTACACTCTGTCGCACATAATATTAAATATTTCAACTTAAACAAGTGTCCAGTTTCTTTTTGTGCGGAGTATATATATATATATACAATCAAACTTGTGTACAGTGACCACCGAAGGGAAGTAAGAAAAGTGGCCACTGTAGACAGGTGACCTCTATAGACAGGTCCATTCCATTGTTTTCTCTGCAGGGGATCATGTTTAGTGGCCACTATAGGCAGGTTGGCTGCTATAGACAGGTGGCCACTAAGACAGGTTCGACTGTATATGATATATAATAATAAATAAAATATCATTTTAATCATTCTTATAATAAAATACTGTATAAATATGTTTTTTAATATCATTACACCACTGCCGGAAGGGTAATTAGAAGGCCTCGCTTGTATGAAGAACACGGTCATTTGCATTGTGTTTGTAATTAAACCCCACTCGAAATGAAACGATCTAATTAATGAACAGAACTTACACATGACAAATGATGTCTTGCTTATATAGACAACTATGCTTCAAAACAAAATTTTGTCTGGTCTACTTGGCCTTTTGACAAATCTGGTTCTTTATTTCACAGAAAAGAAGCGATCGTGTTTTTTTAAATCATAAAACAGTTCAATTAATGAACAAACCGCGGGAATGATTGTTGTATGGTATACCACCAAAAAGTAATAATTCATTCGCTTTGGTTCTACATTCCATTCGGGAATTATATACGCTCTGACATCTCCATTGGAAAATTGTCTCTCTCACAGTGGAACAATATAAACTATTGTTTTGTAAGGAAGTGGTACAAATTTAATGAGTTTCACCGACCATATTTAAAGGGACATAGTAACATTGTCCAAATCCTCAAAATCCAATTGAAGTTCTAGCGGTTCATTCATACCTTGTTGTATTCTTATTAACAAAAAAAGCATGGGACCGGTTTCGGTTTTTCATATTTCCTTTTCGTTAAAAAGATATTTACGATTGAAGTGATGTCAAATTATCCAATGGATCGTCAGAACCGTGTACAAAGTGAGTGCAATGAGTTAGTGAATGTCACTTTTCGTTTTTGCTCATTGCTCGGCCATATATATAACGTCCATTTAACTTGCATTTCTCACACAACACCCTGTGGACATATCAGATAACAACAACATACATTGTATCAACCACTCATCGCTTTTTGCACATGACAACAAAGTTACTAGATCCCTTTATATATAAGGGTTTAGTAGCGTTATTTCTCGGGGCGCTTCAAAAAATATGTTTTAAAGGGACTTAGTAACATTGTCCAAATCCTCAAAATAAATTTTTCATTCTAGCGGTTCCCTCATAACTTGTTGTATTCGTATTAACAATAAAATCATGGGACAGGTTTCGGTTTTTCAAATTTCCCTTTCGTTACAAAGATATGTACGATTGAAATATTCAGATAAGAAAAACTCCGGGCGAGTTTTTCTTCTGTGTACAAAGTGAGTGCAGTGAGTTATTGAATATCACTTTGCATTTTCGCTCATTACTTGGCCATGCAATTTCCATTTGACTTGGAATTTTCACACAATACCCTGTGGACATATGAGATAACAATAATATACATTACATCAACCATTCATCACTTTTTGCACATGTCAACAAACTTACTAGATCCCTTTAAGAGGTTAGCAAAAACTAGGTGTAGCCGTTAAAAAGTAACATCATTATAATTATTTTCAAAACAAAACAAATGTTTCCTTTGATCAAAATCCACCCAGAAATAGCTTAAAATATTCGTAAGTGAATTAAATTAGAATAATATCGTGGTCCTAGATAGAATATCTACATAATTAGGAAGACATTCGAAAAATCAAAACCCATTTCACTTTTCACTTACCATAGGCCAAACAACATGGTATACTACAAGAGAAGTGTGAAAGCTCCAAGTAAAGAACATGTATAGAGGGCGGGATGTTTGAATTAAATTAATGAAACAGAACAAAGAAATATCAACAAGATGAATACTAATGAAATAGATATATAAATTTAATGAAGGTTAGATAATCATATAAACATGTTTTTAAAATCAAATTGTTGAAATTAATGAAATTATATTCATTATGAAAATCTCCTCCAACTATATATTTCGGAATAGAAATTGACTATTAATCGTGGTTGCTATAGATATAATTCTGTAATTAATTGATGAGAATATTAAGTCAATGCTTTAAGAATAATACATTGATACATTGTACGTGTATTATCGGTGGTATTTTCTTATCCCACAAACCCAATTCACTAATCAAACGTCGTGTAATTAGCATTCTGAAATGCCCATTGTGCATACGTATGCAACCAGATTTATGTAGGTAAGGGGTTATCGTTAAAGTGATCCATTAATATTGTCAAATTCAACCATACTCGTTGGGAGCTTTTAGGTTTATCGGGTACCTTGTTGCATGGCTTGTGGTAACCTACAAATGGAATGGGTTTTTATTTTGTTTAATGTCTCCCTTTTAATGGAACATTTATGATCATTGAATTGGAAAGTGTCTCGGTCCGCTTCCCGATTGTAGTGAACATCAATGATCAGCAGTAGGTGATAAAATCTAAATCAATTTTTACGTTTTTGTTTTCCATTCGGTTCACAGTGTTCTTGTCCTATAGAACTATCAATATGATTCTATGAAACACATCATTCAGAAGAATCATCGAGATTAAAAGTCCTACAAATATACCACCACCATCTATACGTTTGGGCGGAATTGTGCCCTGGACAGTGGTGACCCATGAACTTCATAAGGTTTTCAGAAAGTGACATTTGAGACTTTAGTCATGTACCAATATCACTGGAAGATTTTTCAGAAAGATGTGTTTCATAGAATCATATTGATAGTTCTATAGGACAAGAACACTGAGAACCCAATTGGAAAAACTCGTAAAAATTGATTTAGATTTTATCACCTACTGCTGATCATTGATGTTCACTACAATCGGGAAGCGGACCGAGACACTTTCCAATTCAATGATCATAAATGTTCCATTATAAGGGAGACATTAAACAAAATATTAAAAAACCCATTCCATTTGTAGGTTACCACAAGCCATGCAACAAGGTACCCGATAAACCTAAAAGCTCCCAACGAGTATGGTTGAATTGTACAATATTAATGGATCACTTTAAAGATAACCCCTTACCTACATAAATCTGTTGCATACGTATGCACAATGGGCATTTCAGAATGCTAATTACACGACGTTTAATTAGTTAATTGGGTTTGTGGGATAAGAAAATACCACCGATAATACACGTACAATGTATCAATGTATTATTCATAAAGCATTGACTTTATATTCTCAATTAATTACAGAATTATATCTATAGCAACCACGATTAAAAGTCAAGTTCTATTCCGAAATAGTTGGAGGGGATTTGTTTTGTTTTTCTTTGTAAGGCCAAATGTCATCCTTCGCGTTTTTCATCTGACAAGCAACGAACAAAGACTATATTCTATCATTTTAGGCGCCATTTTTATTATTATTATAAATATTATATTGGACTATTTAATGCAGAACATGAAAATATTCCAAAGCATTCTATGATGATAATATATGTATTTATAATGGGTTGAAGTTTGTGAAAGATTTTAATCTTAATAAGGTTAAAAAAGAAGTTTCGTATATCGTCATGTATTGAATGCATTAATAGCATTTGAATAATTTGTTGATTGCTTTCATATTCTGGCCATGACCTTTATAAATATATGAATGTTAATAAAAACATGATACACCGGCTATATGACTGTATATAATTATATACCTTTCATACACAATTGTCGGTTTTTAGATTGGTATATGCATGTTAATGACATGGCGAATATTGGTCTACCTCTGTGCCTTGCAATTGACTTTGTTCATACATATTCTGTAGTTGTTTATATTTTGTCAATTTTGTAAATGCGATATATGTATACCTTGTATTCCCATGCTGTGTATGGCAGGGGATAACCTTGGTTGATGTTTGTTCATGCTTTTTGTTTATGATTATTATGATTATTATTACTATCATTATTATTATTATTATTATTATTATTATTATTATTATTATTATTATTATTATTATTATTATTATTATTATTATTATCATTATTATTATTATTATAATTACCAGATTTTATTTTCTGCAATCAATATACAAGTTACAAAAAAAAATTGGTAATAATATAAAACACAAATTATACGCATTTCAATGACAGTATGCAAACAATACATAATATAGATCAAAGATGCTTATAAATGAAATAGGCTGGTAACGGGTATAAACAAAGTAAGCTGAAGGTCGCCGTTAATAAAGCAGAAACTTGAGGGGACGGTCAACCGAGCTAAAATATAATGAGCTATAAATCTTCTTCTTCTTCTTCTTCGGGTTAATCTGCCTCCTTCAATCCTGAAGATTCTTGCAGATACTGTGTGTGTGTGTGTGCATACACAGGGTGCGCAGGTGCTTATTTACAAAGTGCAAGTAAAAGTCTATTCCGGTGTTTACTTTGTTCCTTCCGTCAGGTGGCGACGGAAGGCCTCCACAGATGGTGCCAGGACAACCTCTAAGGGAAGGGCATTCCACTGACGAGCTGTTCGAGGGAAGTAGGACTGCTGGTGTTGATCAGTTCTGGAATGTGGGATCATGTAGCAGAACAGTCGTGTGGCTCTTGTCGTCCGGTTGATGTCTGCTGTTTGGATGTACTGATTTGTGTTGAAGTCTACCAGTGAGTGATGCATCTTGTAGAGCATTGTGAGACGGTGGATTTCTCTTCTCTTTTGAAGGGAGGCCCATCCAAGCTGGCTCAACATATCGGAGACACTACTGGTGTTGTGGTAGCGATTCAGCACATACCTAGCCGCTCGTCTCTGGACCATCTCCAACTGTTGTATGCATCCCACTGTGTACGGGTCCCAGACGGTGCATCCATACTCAAGGAGAGGGCGTACAAGAGCCTGGTATGCTGTTGTCTTGAGTTGGGTTGAATGGACACGCACGTTCCTTCTGAGAAATGCTAGGGTGTTGTTTGCCTTCTGACAGATGTTTGAGATGTGTTGTTTCCAGTTGAGGTCAGAGGTGATGGTTACTCCAAGGTATTTGGCCGATGACACAGAAACCAGAATTTCACCGTTCAGAGAGTACTGATGTATGAATCTGGTCTTCTTCCTGGTGACTGTTATAGCATGGCATTTCCTTGGATTGAGTTCCATCATCCATTTCCTTGACCAGCTACTTAGGGTGTCCAGGTCTTGTTGGAGCAGCCTAGCATCTTCTGGAGCTTGGATGGTCATGTACATGATGGCATCATCTGCAAACAGTCTAGCTTTGGAGGAGAGTTGGTCAGGTAGGTCGTTTATGTAGAAGAGAAAGAGGCATGGTCCCAGCACAGATCCTTGGGGTACACCGGACCTGACTTCTGCATCAGATGAGGTACATCCATCCAAGACAACTTGTTGTTTCCTGTTGTGGAGAAAGCTGGAAATCCATCTGATGTTTTTGCCTCTAACTCCATAGAAGTCCATCTTCTGGAGAAGCCTCTTGTGGCCTACCTTGTCGAAGGCTTTGCTAAAGTCGGTGATGATTATGTCAGTTTGCTTGTTCTCCTCCATGTTGTTCAAGAGGTCACTGACGAAGCCAGTAAGTTGGAGTTCACATGACTTCTTTGCCCGAAACCCGTGTTGCAGAGGGTAGAGGATGTCGTTCCTACTGGCGTGGGTCATGATGCTGCTTGCAATGATATGTTCCATCATTTTGCAGGCAGTGCATGTAAGGGAGATGGGGCGATAGTTCCCAGGATCCGTTTTGTCTCCGTCCTTGAATATATATATATATATTTGCAAGGCGCCAATCATCTGGTACTTCACCTGTCTCGTAGGAGAGCTGGAATATTGCACGCAGAGATGGAGCTACGACGCGCGAGAGCTTGTTTACGCGCGAGAGCTTGTGTGGCAAATATTTAAGAGTGGGGCCATGATACTCAAATAGTTTATAATTCAAGTATATATGGTCGATTCCAACGAAAAGTGTACACGACATGTTCAGACCTATTTGATTTTTTTGAAAGATCCTACGATCTCGATTTTTATTTGAGCAGATGCATCTCGGCGAGCCCTTTCGCGCCATACCAAATTTGGGACCATTACATGTTTATTTCTTTCTACAGGAACAAAAACCATGCTATTTTTGACCACTTTTGAAAAAATCTCTTAACGTTTTTTTTGAGCGGTTAAAATCTTAGAATGAAGACTTGATACGAATTAGTTTATTTTTACATGGGAAGTTGTTGCATATGTCAGGACTCATTGTATGAGTTTTTGTAAGTAACTGGCAATCATGTGATTTTTGGTGATTTTTTACCTAGTGGTAAATTTTAAGCGTTGCCTACGAATGCATTTTTTAGCACTCATAGCCTTATTGAAGAATTCGTCACACGATTGAAAATGTGTGCTCAGCTTAAACCCTCATGTGTCTACTATTGAAATGCATTATCAAAAATCCTAGTGTTTTTATTGTATAGCCGTCAGAAATGTCAAATGCTGAAAAGGCCCGTTTGGTAAAAAAAATGGCATTACCTACGAATACACTTCAACATGTCGTAGCTTCAATATGTATGTAGATTAGTGAGAGATAACTTGGTAATAGATGAAATATAGCATAACGCTAATATGTGCAAAGATTTATCATTTTCAAATAATGATTTTAGGAGATATTCAACAAAATGTGTTGCATTCGTAAGTAATTATTAACAAATTAAACGTTACTTACGAATACACAAAAAGACATAGGGAGTTTGATACCTGCGCTGACATTATTTCGACCGCAATATCACGCAGATATTTTGGCTATTTGAAGAAAATGAACGTGTTTTGGTATGAAACTTATTTTCTTTTTATGCATCATAATGTTTATATTTTGGGGGCATTTGGATTACGAGCACACTAGGTTTAAAAAGCTACCTTTTTTTCCCATTTAACATTAAACCATTTTCTCCTCCTTGTTTAACAGGCGTTATCATCATATTAATAATTAAATGTATGTGTATGATTCGAAGGCTTCCTTTGGCAATAGATTAAAATCAAAATAACAATAGTCAATGCTTTAATAAGAATATTAATGTGGCATTTCATCATGGGGACACTCTGTATTCGTAGGTAAAATGTACTCGTAGGTAACTCGATAAAAGTAAACTTTCGGATATTAAAGCCCATTTGGATGTCACAATCAACCTGATAAGTATGCTTTCATCATCTTGAGTTTCGACTGAAAATATGATTTGTTTATACAAAGTTCCGAATAGATACATAAATAACGATTTTATCATTTATTTTTCAAATCGGTTAATTAAAAAAAAATGTTTAAAAACCATATGCATCTGATGACCCACTATCTGCATCAAAATGATCGACCCATTCGATCCAAAAGCAATTGCGGTTTTTTGATGTGCATTTTTTAAAAACTTTTGTATATGAAATTTTCTTGTAAAAGCATATAATCATGGAGTATGTGCACTATATACGTTGACGTATGCACTATGATTTTTGGCGAACAGTTGTAATATAAACAACACATTAGTCGACGTAATCAATTACTTTCATTTGTCATCCAATCACACAATAGATTGAATTATTGAATCAGATATGGCTCTTTATAAAGTAGGTCAAATACCGAAAAACACACTATTTGACATCTTAATAAACTATATAAAGATGGTTAGAATGTATAAAATGGCACTTCATGTAATTTTATTAAATCATTTATCTCACAATACACCCTTACCCCCTCCGAAAATTTGAACTGAGTATGTTTCGCCTAACTTTCAGCTATACCGTATCCCAACCGTTCTCCTATTACCTCAGATAATATACTTTTTGTATCTTGGGTAGATAGAACATTCGATTATTATTTGTAATTTCGCAATTGAGTTTTAGTTAGTATATCTATAAGATGATACAACTTATTAGCATTTTCTTTATCTAATATTTATATCCCATATAACACGGGTATGTACACTGAAATATTGAAACTGTTAAACAGGTTATGATTGTTATAAAGTTTTATTTAACGGCCATTTCTGTAAGTTGCCAAAAGTAAAATAACGGAATAAAAAACAATGGTGATGCCGTGTTGTGATGTTTTCATATGATGCCGTTTGATTTGAATTAATATCACTGCATCCTTACATAATGTACACAGAAATCTCCAAGAATAACTTCGTTCATAATATTCTTGATAAAATGTAGCGCATAATGATATTAACATTATATTTTAGCACTTTACAATAATATACTGTAACACATAAAACTGGAAACAATACGAGTTAATCTTAGAAACATTCCAATTAAATTGGAGGGTTCGAATAAAACTAAGTAATCTGTTGGGATATGCAGCATTGGCCAATGTGTTTCATTAATATTCAATCCCTTACGAACATGACAAGACCGCTGTATGAATTGTTTTTAGGAATCTCATGATCCTTTATTGCATTTATCAAACAGATAAGATATTACCACTCATCTTTTGTATGTTTGCGCAATCGTTTCAAATGTCTGTTTGTCATCCATACAGTTTATCGTAACTTCTATTTTATGTGCACGCTGATGTACACCTTATACAGTGATTCGCTTAAATATAAAAACAAATATATGCCCCCCTCTTTCTCAAATTCGTGTTTTTTATAGCTATTTCAGAACAGTATATATTTACAGATCATAGGTATACAAGGTGTTTTTCGTATAGTCCATATACAGTGATTAACTTTGCCTACTAATGGTATCTTGAAATATGTGTACACAATTATGTTACCTACGAACACACTAGAATATTCTTTTCTGTATTACCTAAATGTATCGTTTCCCTAGAAATTCCAGATTAAACATTTTCTTACAAAATGTTTGCAATATTAATGATGTGGATACTATCAATCAACATTACGAATTCAAATAAGTCAGGTTTAAGATCGCCAAATGTTCACATTGAATATATATTTTGTTTTGAGGACACCACTTATAGTGCCAATGTAAATGTTTAAGAAGTCTTTTTCACCCAATTGATTGTAAGCACATTTGTATGATCGTATCTCACTTAGATTTGACAAGGGACCCCTATATTTCGTGACAGTCATTGTGAATAAAAGGTTTTTGTTACCTACGTATGAAGTAAATTAAATGTTGCCTACGAATATCAATTTTCCACGTACATTGTCTACGTGTCATTTTTTTGCGCACAACCCTAAATTTTATATTTATGGAAAGGGTATTTCCCACTCTTTACAATAGTGGAAAATAGTTCTGATTCACATCTCATTAAAGAAATTATGAAAAGTGATACAACCTCATGTTTTTAAGACAGGAAAATCTCAACACACTAATTAAATATTTGAACTTGAAAATGTATAACAGAGTGATGTTCAAGACACAACATGCGAATGTATTCCATGATTTGCATCTTATAGATGAAATAAAAGCAAATGTTTGCATGAAGCAGATTGATTTGGAGTTCCATAATCACATTTGTTAAGTAATTCATCTGCATTCGTAAGTAACGTTAGGAAATGTACCATTAACTTCTCAAGGTCATTACTTGGCCGTTCGGAGAGATTAGTGATGGCACTTTTTTTCTGGTTATGGTTGACATGTCTACTTAACATGTGCAAAAGGGTTAAACAAACAAAGCAGTTTGAAATTCGGACCTAAAAATCTGGCCGTGTACACTTTTCGTTGGAATCGACCATATACATAAAGTCAGTTCAATTAAAAATGAATAATTATAAGATAAGCATCCCAAACGACGCAAGTATCAAGACATAAAACTAATCGAAGAGAAAATAGATAAAACAAAAACAAGTGAGTGAGAGTGGTGCATGTGAGTGCTAGCGCAAGTGTCCTCATGTGCAGAACATGTTGGGATATTCATCGGTACTCGATACAAATTAGACCAAAATCTTGTTGAATGTCTTAAAGTAATATTTATATTTGTCGCTTTAACCATTTACATTATACAGGGAGACAATATATTTCGTAAGTGTGGCTTTAAATGCATGGAGATATGTGCATTGTTTAGTAGGTTCTGGGAGTGCATTCCAAATATCTGGACCATGATGTATGATAAACTTATGCGCTATCAATGCTCTAGGATTGTGTAAGTGAAAATCATTACAATGACGCGTTGGGTATGAGTGAACAATGTGTATTAGGAATAAAGACGTCATGGACAAGAGGGGGTGAGTTTTGGGTGTATTTAAACATAAACATTACTGTTTGATATAATTGCAAATTATCATGTTTGATAGTCATGTTTGATAGTATGATTATTATCAATGGCGTAGCCATGAATTATCCAAGGGCGGGGGGGGGGCTTGGGGGGCTCCTACCTGCGAGTGCGTTGACGCTAACAGCTTCTTGCGGGGTCCAGAAGTTTTACACATTACACGCGAAATTGTTACAATAAGTTATGTACATCATTAAAGTAGTAGAATTAACATAGGCATGATAGCCTTTCCGATGCTAATTCCATGAATAAATAATGCTGGAGATTAGATGTCAATGTATAGGATACAAACTCACCCCAAAAAAACAAAAACAAAAACAACAAAAGAGAAAAGCAACAAAAATGCAGTATTTTATTTATTTATTTATTTCCGATTTATTTAAACAGGGTAGCCCTTTCAGTATCGAGTACTGCTCTACCAAGGGGCCCTGTATATAGTAAAAACATACAATCATGACATGTGTAAAAATGACTAAGATATAAGTTACATATAAAAACAGAGTTCAGTACAAAAAACAATTTACAAACAACATAAATATAGAATGAAATTACAAATAAAGCAAGTTAAGTACAAGAAGAAGAAGGAAAAATACAGGCACCGAGCGCGCTTACCTTCTCATTCTAAACAAAATCGCCGAGAGCCGTTAACGCCCTTTGATTATTGGTCTATATCTCAGTAATTAAAACGAATTATCATTTGAAAATTTTGTACAAGGTATAGGACATTGTAAGCTACAAGATGGTATACATAACTCAATTTCTGAAAAGTCACTAAAAATTCCACCTAGCGCCCTTATCTTTCTCAACCGACGATATGTACAACAACAAAAGCGACTATAAAAATATACATTAAAACTAACAAGAAATAGAATATGCACATTAGATACATGTATATAAAATCTACTTAAGAGAAAAAATTTGAATTTCGTCAGATAAGCTGAGAGTTTTGAGTTGCTTTTTGAATGAGCATAAATAATTTATTGTTGTTAAATTGGGAGGTAGTCTATTCCAAACAGATGAACCAGTGAAATGCAAGGATCGTTTATAATAATCAGTTCAATGGCGCTTGTTGGTGGAGAGGCGAGGTAAGTATTAAATAGTAATTGCCGTTGTCTTAAATCTGCAACCCCCCCTCTGCCCCGCCACACCCAGGCCTCCCCCGTCGGCGCCGGAGTGCGACATCACAACAATAACACTAAAGAATGTTGGGCAAGGGAGACAGTTGTTTATCGGTTGCTAAGAAGGCAATCGTCCAGCTCCAACCCAGCACCAAGCGCCCAAATCAAGATACAACTTGTTTATATAGAACGATTACTATGGCAGTAACAAAATAATATGATATCACTTCTTCGTTACTTTATAGTATGCCAATTATGAATTATGAATGTCTTATGATGTCATATATAATCGCGCATGCGCCTTACGTTTGTAAAGCCAGATCTAGACAGATATTATATCGATTATAAGCCAGCGGTAAGTTAGATATGCGACAGAGCATAATTACCTTTCGTCTTCACTTGATACTCTTGTAAAATTCAGTGCTGTGGGTTTAATTTGTAAAAATGGCGCGTCTATCCGCGATAAAATTGGTAAGTGGTTTAATTCTGTAATATTTTATTGCTTGTACTACATATTATCTTGATTTATGATAACTATATATTGGATTTCATTCCTTTGATATTATATAATTATTGCTTTGTACAAAGGTTGTATGTGTTAAATTGTTCCGTTTTTATGATTTGAAAGAAATTTGAATTATTGTAAATATTATGACTTAGTCGAAAATTTATAAATAGGGAATAATTATTCTGCTGGTATATATTTGTTTGTATTTTCATTACTAATTGTATTATAATGAAATTATGAATTTATCATTATTATTTTATTGAACATAATATGTATTTAGCGCTATATAAGAAATTATATTATTATTATTTGTATATGTTATGTCATTGTTGTAATCAAGACCTTTGCGGAAAAAAACAGCTACATTGATAACCACGCTTTCCTGAGGAAATATGTTTGAATAAATAAATTAACAAATACATGAATAGATATAGGACACTGCCATGACTATGTTGTGCTGAAGAAAGAAAATAACATTTTGGTGAACAGAAATTTTGTGTAATCATTGGACCTAACTTTCATTGGATTATCATACTTTTCTAAAATACAGGGTGGCCCCCAAAAACGGTACGGGCCACTTCCCAAAATATAGTAACAAGATGATTATGTCCATTGGATAAAATGTCTTTTCCCATAAAAAAAAAACGATACCAAGAACAGTCATTTTGGTCGTGTAGTTTTTGTTTTAGGGCGCTGTGAGTGACACCATGTCATGTTCCTATTTTTGTCAATTTGTACCAAGTCAGTGCCTAATAAATCGCACTTACTGCCCGTCATAGCATCAAACAACGAGCAATACGCGCCTCATTGTTAGTGTGCATTCAGCTGTGTGTCGAGAGAATGGGCATAGTTGTTCAATGCTATGACGGTCAGGAAGTGCGATTTGTCAAGCACTGACTTGGTAAAAATTGAAAAAATGGGAACCTGATGACATGGTGTCACTCACAGCGCCCCAAAACAAAAACTACACGACCAAAATGACTGTTCTTGGTATCGTTTTTCATTCGAAAAGCACCATATCCGATGGACATAATTATTTTGTTACTTTATTTTGGGAAGTGCCCCATTCCGTTTTTTGGGGGGCCACCCTGTATAAACACGGCCACTGAAGTTATTTTTTTATATATATGATTGGAATACAAAATTATAATCAGTATGTATTGAATTTGACGTTTTATACAAAATATACAATTAAAATGTATCTTAGAAAATTTAGCAATCATTGTTTAATTCAAAATAAGATCATGATAAATGCTGGATTTGTTTTTTACGAAGATAAAAATGATTTTGTTAAATCGTGAAAACTATATATTTTTTTCTGGTAATAATCCTAACAGTACGTAGCGTGGTCGGACTGATTCGGGGGCACACCAATTATTGGGGCACACTTTATATTTTCTTTATCTTTTAAAAAATGTTTCCCTTATGTGTGTTATTGATTTTTTCTCCCCCATATCTACGCCAATACAAACTAGTAAACATATTATTGATTATATTTGAAAACAGGAAAATGCAATTTGCACTTCTGTTCGTAATTTCAATAGTCATCTAAATATGTTACAATTACGATTGCATTACAATTTGTAAACTTGGATTGAGTATGATTTGAATTTAATAAATGCTTTAAAAGGTGAAATATTATTTTCGCCATTTCTTTCTCTAGCTATTCCACAAGATATTAGACTTTATGTTAATACAATAATGCTCATAATAAAGTCTCATTATTAATATCAAATAACAAACGGTGCCATTACTAAATTCTCACATTTGTAAAGGTTGTGTTGCTATCTACAGTTATAGTGCTATAGTCTCATATTTTAATGAGACAAAATATTAAATGAAAAAGATGACGTTAATAAACTCTCCCGTCGTTTGTATTATTACAGCTTTCGTGGATAGGTATCGCAAGTGCTATGCAAGTTGGTAAGTGACCATATCACACTTTAATAAATAAGAAGTTTGAATTGATGTCTATAATCAATAGAGTTGTAACAATGATGCATAAAGCCCGGCGCAGACAGAGCCGACTCGACTGGTTGTCATTCCGATCGGCTCAGTTTTCAGTGCCTCGCGACACACATGTTGCCAGTCGAGAGACAGTCGGATGCCAGTTGGGGCCGATTCAACGCGATAAATCTGCTCCAACCGACCGGGCCCAACTCTAGCCTGATTTAAACCAGTCGGATCGGGTCGAGTCAGCTCTGTCTGCGCCGGGCTTTAGGGGCTGCAGCGAGAGTGTCGACAATGGCGTTTAAAAGGAACCTACATTTCGAGCAAAATCATTTCACATTCGGGCAAGCTCTCATGTCATTCGGTCAAACTTATGTCATTTCCAGAAAAATCCTCTCGTATGACTAGTTTTGCTTGACTGGTGAAAAAAGGGGCTGAGTTGTATTCGGGCATGAACAGACCTCAACCCCCCCCCCCCCCCCCCCCCCCCCGGCGAAAGTGTGCCTGTGTGCGCTAATGAGTTGACATAAAGAATCATACACATCAGGGATCACTCTTAAACGAAAATAATTATTCGTACATATCAAAGTAGACGCAGAGTTCTAATAATTCATAGAAAGAGTGCGAGATGAACTAATATTATACAAACAGCGTTGGACAGCATTTCTTCTTGCACAATGGTCCCTACAGGCTAGAGACCATGAGACATGAGCCAAGTCCAGAAAGAGCCTTATTTTAGGAGTTGGCTGCACCCCCGGACGGGCATGACAAGTTTTTTATCAGAGGTTCGGTCATGAACCCAGCTACCGAGAAACGCTGACCACCCCCCCCCCCCCCCCCCATCAAAATATTTGCTCGTAACCATGGCAACGCCTATATCATGTGAAAGATTAGTTACTTACCAATTATTTAATAAATTGTTTAATAAATATATGTTTCAAATGATTAAAACACTATTAATGAAATGACATAATTTGTAAGTAAATATTAATCAAATTGTGTTGCCTAGCACCATAATTTTCCCTAGCAACCAATTGAACCTTGCATAAACGCTTGCTGTTTTCTTTTTTCAAAGTAATTTTCTTTTCAAAACTGAATAAAAATTGATCTGAACCATTAATTTAATTTTGATGGACTTGATATTAATTCTAAAGTGATACAATTTAAGAAAAAAAGCATTACAAAAATAATCTATGATATAGGTGTTTGTTAGTATATGCCTAACCAAACCACCATTATCATGAAAATGCCATTTGTACATATTAGAGTAAATCCAGTTGATTAAGACGATATAACTTGTAAAGGTTTACAAATATGTATGTTTAGTTTTGAAAATGTAAATATACAAGGCATACAATTAGTAACCTTGATGGTGCAAAGCAAATTAAATATATATGATTATCCATGGAGACAATTGTGTTGCATAGCAACGACTTTTACCTAGCAACCGCATATATGACCTGTATTTAGCAGTGTTTTACCCTTCCTTAGAAATGTTCTGATATGTAGGCCTGTATTACTTTGAGAGTTTGAGTACTCGGTTAACATTAGTTACACAAACTTTTGAAATACTTACGATTATCCATGGATACTGTCATGCTACCTAGCAACACTATTTTACCTAGCAACCACACATCTGACATATATTCAGAGGGTTGTTTTACACAGTGACTAATCGTATTGTAATCTAGCCATCATTACATCGTTATTATATCATAATTCTTAGTGAGAAGACCAAATGTGTGCAATAAATATCCATCGCCATTTTCAGTGCAAATACGAAAAACGGCACAAATGGGTTTTTGTATATTCGTATACAATCAGACATAATTCCAGATCCACTGAAGGGAAATACGTCAAACAAAAAGCATCTGGAATCACAAATTACTCTTCCCCTTTAATATGGTGCCAAATATGTATATTTGTGACCGCTTACACCAAAACCCACATAAAGTCGCGGTATATGATTCTCCGCTACAAGCCAAAGTATGTAATTTTTGCTGAAAAATCTAATTTTAAAACTTTACTTTAACTGAAAGCATAATCAAATTTTGAGTCTTAAAACGAAGCCAAAGTTGAGTTAATGGATTCAATGGATAGCTCCTCCGCACTACGCGCCTGAGTGACCCTAATCTTTAGAGCCTATTTTCTCCTCATTCTGTAAAACTAGACCTTCCCACTCTCCTAATCGCTTTGTTGAATAGGTTCGGAGTGTCCAAATTTGATGAGTTATATATCATTTTAAAGCTTAGAGTCTACTCTTTCCAGCTAGATTTAAAAATCCAAATTCATGTTTGTCAACTTTTTGGGGGTTTTGGGGTAAGCGGTCACATTTGTCTAATTACCTTCACACCTTACCATTTTTTACTGGGACATAATACAGGTACAGGTTATTTATATAGCGATATTCACAACGTATCATAGTACTTACACATATAACTATTAATACACAAAAATAACAAAATAAGAGGGGCACAAATCTGAAAACAATATTTTAAAAATAAACATTATATTGCAAACTCATCAGATATTATGCTTGCGTGTAAAATATTTCCCCCTGATTTAGAAAACATATCAGTATGTGTACGTATTGACTGACCTCGTTATTTTGTAATCACATGATAGCAAAATTAAAACATTTACAAAGACAATAAAGTCAGTTCAGAAACTAGGTGACTGTCCTGAATATTGCTCCATTAAAGATGTTGAACCATGAGCGTACGCCCCCCCCCCCCCCGGGGGGGGGGGGGCTGACAGAGGGCTTATGCCCGGATAATTATTACCCTTCCTGTTATTATTCTGACAAGTAAAACAAAAGTCATCACTATAGTGACCACGTAGATGCTCGTGTAAATGATACAATTATGATAATTCATTAGGCCGAAAATTATATGACTTTTCCGAATATGCATGGTTTGGCCCGACATTACATCATTTGGGGCGAATTTATCATGACTTTGCCGAATATAACATGATCGTACCCGAATATGCATACATGGTATCTTATTTTCAAAACTCTGCAGCCCCCTAGCGCCCCCCCCCCCCCCCCCCCCCCCCCCTCCGCCTCGTACCACTATACAATCCTTTTTGGAGTTCTTGCATTGAAGATTAGAATTCTGGCATGAGCATATTATCAAAATGACTTATTATCTTGTCCCCTTTATCATGTCATATCTTACCCGTAATTGCTCTAATTACTTATTCGCTATGAGTTGGAGTCGAGGAGAGGTTGTCACTGTGTTGGTGACCCTACTCTCCCCCCCCCCCCCCCTCCCAGGGTTTTTAAATGCTAATTCACAGGCACAAATATGTGTGCATTATTTATTAATTTTGTTGGTATTTTACAATTTGACAATTTGACAAGATTTCTCTACTTAAATTATCATATTACTGTTTTAATGAACATTACTGTCTTAATGAACCTCTCCGTTTGCCTTCCTCCCTTTCTTTATTCTACTTTTTGTGGGGAAGATTTGTATATATATGAGTGACTTGACTGTATGTCGCTCCGTAATTGGTTGTTTACCGAGCTAAGGCGGCATGAGTTGTTCTCTTCATTATTATGATTGGTTGAACATTTTCCAAAGATTAATTAACCTGCTTTACAGTACGCACGTGTAATTGTATGGATAAAATAGTTATTCGTACATTACACATACAGCTAGTGTGTGCACACCGCGGCCGAAATGACGAATCATGTCACGACCACAGAAGGACAACGATGCACAATGTGCACCATTGTCGTAATTTTTTAATTCGAATACCGCTACGTTATACATGAAATGCATCTCTAGAATATTCTTTGGAACTTATTGATATTCACGGGTGAAAATATGCTGTATTTCTTTTTAAATAACTCTTTGAGAAATCTCGTCGAGCATCTTTCGCAAGCTAAAACAAGATCTCTTCTCGCAGGGAAGTTTTATAACACGCATCTCTATGGGCTCAATATGATCACCCGGCGTCTATGACGTCATTCATGGAATAGCATTTACTATTCCATGAATGACGTCACGCATAGCACATTTTTCTCCATGGGCATAACTATGTTTGGTCACATGACGCTATGTAGACCAATCACTGAACAGGATTTCATTCATGTAGGATATAATTTATACTAATATTGACACGCGTGCACATTTTCGCGGTGATCAGGCGTTACACGGCCAAGACCTGAGACTTCAAATTCAAATAGCTCGGATTTGTAGGGTTAAAGATCGAACTAAAATGATAATATCACCATGAAAGGAACTTTATTTGTGTTGGGCGATTTTTGTTAAAGCAGACTTCGATCAACCCCCACCCCACCAACATACTGCAATCTCGATACTTTTCTGTCTTATTTGATAAGATCACTGCATTTAAACTGTTTTTCAAAATACGACATAAAGTTATGATTCAAATAACTAAATAATACAGTCAAACCTGCCCTAGTGGCCAACTGTCAATAGCAGCCGACCCGCCTTAGGTGCCATCAAAATAGTTCCCCTTTATAGAGAAAACAATATTATTGAACTTGTCTGTACAGGTTTACAGTGGGCACTTTTTGTTTCCCTTTGGTGGTCGCTACAAACAGGTTGACTGGGCAATGTTATGGAACCTGTCTTTAGAGGTCACCTGTCTACAGTGGCTACTTTTCTTTCTTTTTTTCCTTAGATGCTCACCATGCACAGGTTTGACTTGACAGTGTTGTGGAACCTGTCTATAGAGGTCACCTCTTTACAGTCGCTACTTTTCTTCTTTTTTCCCTTTAGATGCTCACCATACACAGGTTTGACTTGACACTGTTACGGAACCTGCTTGTAGAGGTCACCTGTTTACAGTGGACACTTTTTGTTTCCCTTTGGTGGTCACTACACACAGGTTTGACTTGGCAATGTTTCGGGACCTGTTTGTAGAGGTCACCTGTCTACAGTGGGCACTTTTTGTTTCCCTTTGGTGGTTACTACACATATAGCTTTGACTGGGCAATGTTATGGAACCTGTCTATAGAGGTCACCTGTCTACAGTGGGCACTTTTTGTTTCCCTTTGGTGGTCACTACACATATAGCTTTGACTGGGCAATGTTATGGAACCTGTCTATAGAGGTCACCTGTCTACAGTGGGCACTTTTTGTTTCCCTTTGGTGGTCACTACACACAGGTTTGATATGACAATGTTTGTTTCGGGACCTGTCTATAGAGGTCACCTGTCTAGTGTCTACAGTGGGCATTTTATGCTTCCCGTTGGTGATCACTATACACAGATTTGACTGGACGATGTTATGGAACCTGTCGACAGAGGTCATTTGTTTACAGTGAAATGATGCTTCCCTTGGGTGGTCACTATACACGGGTCTCACTGAACTTATTTTATTTCCTGCAGCCGTTGCCAATGGCAACACGATGTCCTTACAGGAATGGCTTCAATCCAACTGCCGTCCGACTCAACGGTTTAGGCGCCAGCAGAAGGCGTCGGGCAGCTGTCCGAGAAATGCTCAGGAAATGATGGGATCGCACTTCAGTCGCCCCGTGACTGCTACTACTCAACCATCTAGCACAACCACGGTATATATTAAATGACGTAAAATTTAGTTTCAGCTTGCATTACCGATTGTTGTATGTTATCCTTACCTAGGGGTTAGGTAAGGATATCACATAGAAGAGGTTCAAAACATTGATATAAATGAAGTATAGGTTTTCCCGCTTAATTTCGCGATTGTGTCAATCGAATTGATAATAGGAGCAAACGAATTCGCGCGATTTGCGATCGCAATACCAAAGCAGCATTCGAATTCGTAAATAGTCGTTCAAAATCACGTAGGAGCAAGTGAAATACCTTTTCATCATTGGTCATTCGAATTCGCGAAAGGCCGTTGACAGTTGGCTGCACATTCGCGAATTCGAATGCCCATAAATTAACTTCTGTATCTATTCACGAAAGCGTGTGCGTATGCATGAATTCGCATGCACTTATTCGGAATTTGGAAGACCGATACCAACGATTACGCGGCAACGCGCGAATTCGAATGACCCTAAATGAATTCGATTGAAAGAAGTGCAAAATTGAGCGGGAAAACCTATATTATAAATTAAATATTGATAGTACATTAGCCCATTGTCGCATTCAAAAGTCCAGCCGCAAACAGCTGACAACTCAACTACCCCTTTAAAGGTGTAGTTCAGTTTTGCTAGAGAGGGCGCTGCACAACACAATTTTCTTGTGAGGTAATGAAAAACTGAGTGTCGAATTTGAAAGAACAATAAATATATCCGATCGTAATAAATTTGGGCCCAAAATTTATCCGATGATTTTTTTTTTTTTTTTAAATGCTTACACTTTTTCAAAAATGTTCAAAAGCGGTTTGTAAATAGTTGTTGATGATCTCTCTATTTAATAATTATTTCAACAAAACATCACATGCATAATTTTGTATTAAAAATGGTTTCAACTAATGCCTTTTTAGAGAGCGCCCTCTTGTGTTTTAATGGCTCTTTTTCAATGATAACAGGCTTTTTACATAGTCGTTTGTAATTTTGTATACCTTTCGAGCATGGTGCATGGTAGAGTTATAACTATTAGCTTGTAATGTTACTGTGCAGGTTTTGGTTACAAAAGTTCAGCCTTACCAAAACTGTACTACCCCTTTTACATGTATCTGTTTACTCATCCTTGTTAATTAAGGAGAAATGTAGTTATATTATTACCACCCTTACTCACTAATCATTCATAATGACTAATGCACTTTCTTCTTCAATTCTTACAGCATCACCTTCCCACCACCCTCTCTTCATTTAAAAACACTTTGAACATTTGTATATTACTCCTGCTGTTTTTTCACGGCCCTTCCCTCAATAACTCCACATTTCCAAATACCAAGCTCTCCTCATGCATGTCATGGAATAACATTTTGTATTTCCATATCAGCAGATCACGAGTAATGATGGTTCCCCGAGCGAAGGGATAAAGTCTACTACTGCGCCCACAACATCTACCCGTGAGACCACAGAGATGCAGTCTACTACCGCGCCCACAACACATACCCGTGCGACCACAGAGATGCAGTCTACTACCGCGTCTACAGCATCTACCCGTGGCACCACAGAGATGCAGTCTACTACCGCGCCTACAGCATCCACCCGTGGGACCACAGAGATGCAGTCTACTATCGCGCCTACAGCATCTACCCGTGGGACCACAGAGATGCAGTCTTCTACCGCGCCTACATCATCTACCCGTGGGACCACAGAGATGCAGTCTACTACCGCGCCCACAACACCTACCCGTGCGACCACAGAGATGCAGTCTACTACCGCGTCTACAGCATCCACCCGTGGGACCACAGAGATGCAGTCTACTATCGCGCCTACAGCATCTACTCGTGGGACCACAGAGATACAGTCTACTACTTCGCCCACAACACCTACCCGTGCGACCACAGAGATGCAGTCTACTACCGCGCCCACAACACCTACCCGTGCGACCACAGAGATGCAGTCTACTACCGCGTCTACAGCATCTACCCGTGGGACCACAGAGATGCAGTCTACTACTGCGCCCACAATACCTACCCGTAGGAGCACAGAGAAGCAGTCTACTACTGCGTCTACAGCATCTACCCGTGGGACCACAGAGATGCAGTCTACGACCGCGCCTACAGCATCTACCCGTGGGACCACAGACATAGGGTCTACTACACCTGTGCGTACCAGCACAGAGATGAAGCCTTCGACTGTGCAAGGTACGACTATGCCCTTAACGACAGATACACGGATGTATACACGAAATGGTATCTGTTCTATAAAGGGTTGTCTGTAACAAACGTATTCTACGTATACCTATATGTTTAAAATAGTTTATTGAAAAATCACTTTGGTGATCCCTTGCATATATATACAGTATTCCTAAAGTTGATTTCATATAGCTTCCGGTATTTGTCTTATTTATAATAGCTTCTGACTAACACGAGCATTGAATATTAATGGGTTGCACAATATAAGGGGTTTTAAAGCTCAGATGATATAGAGCACCGGTCTATAGCAATCAGAAGGTCTCGAGTTCGAATCCCAGAGAAACCCTATTTTCTTTGTTTTCATTTACATTATTAATTAATATACCCTGTTTACTAAGGTTACTTTGTTTATGGCAATTCAACCGAAGTCTTGCCCAATGTTTGTCCGAAAAGGAACAATGGTGTGTGAATTGTGGAGTATTGAATTACATTACTAGAGATTAGCTTAATTAAAAAAGGGGGTGTCCCTGCTTCTTTTTCCACGAACTGACAATTCGATTTTCCCATTTTCATATGCCTACATCGATGCAGGTGAGAAGCGAAAAGGGTATTTATCTGAAAACCTAACTGAACATTCTCATGGTGACTCAACTTCCGAAAATATCATACCTACCCCCCCCCCCCCCCCCCCCCTCCACTTCATCCCAGCCCACACATCTATGCTTAATATATAGTTGGCTCCATGTTCATATATTCTCTAAAGCACTGGATTGTATGGAAGATGACCCTAAGGCTGAGGCCTACCGAGGCACCCTGTCACAGACGGTTTCCGGACGCACCTGCCAGAAATGGACAGCGCAGACACCCCACACCCACAATGATACTCCGGATAGGCACCCCAATACCGGCCTGGGAGACCACAACTACTGCAGGAATACCGACAATGGCTGCACGGTCTGGTGCTATACCACGGATCCTGGCAAGGAGTGGGAGTACTGCCCCCTGGCATACAAAGATCCTGAGTGCCAGGACGTCTATAAAGGTTAGTCTAGACTGTGTTCGTATTCCATGTTCCTTGCACTTTGAAACACATTTTACGTAAAATTCAGTACGTATACTAGGCAGAACGTGACTTAAACGTGTCCCTAACATGTTCTGAATGTGTCCTGAGTGTGTTCCGAACGTGTCCTGAACTAGTCTAGGTTCTATACTCTGTATACACCTTTCCCCCATATACGCGTATAAACCCGGTGCATCTTAGCTGTACGCCCGATGAATCCGTTCAGATTCACCTGCAACCGGGTTACGCGATATATGGGGGAAAGGTGTAAAAAGAGTATAGAACCTAGACTAGTCCTGAACCTAGACTAGTCCTGAACCTGAAGGCTCGTCATTGAAAACCGCCGATGAATATAGATCCAAACCAATATATTCCACGACACAGAGGCGTATATATAGCATGGTTGGATAGATTTGGAGGGGATGGGGGCATGTGAATGATTGGCGGCACACGTAATGCCACGATATAGATAGCTCCAATTATTAACAAATGAACGCTTTTATGATGTACAAGCATGACAAGTGAGCTTAATAATGTCGTGCTTTATTTTATCTTAATGCAGATCTCAACATCGGTTGCTAAACGATACGATGGACCTGAACCGCAGCAACCTGTCTACAACCGGCTCTGGATACACCCCGGTGGTGTCACTTAATATTCAATAACATGAATTATACCCCCTTTTCGCGTCGTTTCAAATACATTTTCAGCAAGTTACACCCCAACAAGAACGGGTACAAATTGGCATACTCAGAAAGCCCTTTTGAAAGACTACAAGTACATATTCAAAATATGTATTGTAGCCCTTCACGAAAGGGTACCCTATTGTTCGCATTTTACGAATATTACCATACAATATAAGTATACCCTTTTTACCATTTGCGCGATAATGTAATGTTAGCAAACGCATGCGAAATTCAAAATGTCCCCCCTCTTTTCGCCAAATTGTGAACGATCATGCGTACACACGGCCAATGTGAAGTGACACCACCTGTCAGAAGTGGACCGACCCAACCCCGTACGATCACATCTGGACACCAGAACTGGTCCCTTAAGCCCTCTGCAGACAGAGCCGACTCGACGCGATCCTACTGGTTTTCATTCGGATCGGCTCGGTTTTCAGTGCCTCGCGACACACATTTTGCCAGGCGAGAGACAGTCGGATGCCAGTTGGGGCCGATTCAACACGATGAATCGGATCCGACCGACCGAGCCCAACTCTAGCCTGATTGAAACCAGTCTGATCGGGTCGAGTGGACTCTGTCTGCGCCGGGCTTAAGGCGCAGCGCAGGCGCCCGGCGCAGACATAGCCGACTCGACCCGATCCGACTGGTTTTCAGTCGGATCGGCTCTGTGTGCGTTGCCTCACTACTCCGATGTTGCCAGTCGGAAGCCAATCGGGCCCGATTCAACATGTCGAATCGGTCGCGACCAAATGAGACCGACTGTGGCTTTCAGTCGGGTCTGGTCGGATCGGGTCGAGTCGGCTCTGTCAGTCTGTCTGCGCCGGGCTTTACACGGAGCTTGAAGACCGCAAATTCTGTCGTATATGTTATAGTTAATGATTGCCTAATCGATAATATGTTAATGATTGCCTTATCGATAAATAGTAATGTCACAATTAATGTTGTGTAAGTGCACAGTAATGGTTCGAAATAAGTTGTTCTCTGATTTTGGCTTTTCGTAGTGTGTTGGAGCTAGAAAATTATTACCTCTTTTGCAGCCGCTCTAGATACGTATGCCACGAATTTTGATGTCACGATTTTCTTTTCCTTCTTTCATTTTCTCGGCCAATTTCGACGTGTGGACGTGATGTGGCAAGATCGGTAGAGCGCGCGCTTTCAGATCTCGAGATCCCGGGTTCGAACCCAGCCCACTCCGTTTGTCCTTCGGCAAGACAATTAATCCACATTGCTGCTCTCTACCAAGGAGTATAAATGGGTACTTGGTCGGGTGTTAATTAGCCTTCAGCACCCGGTGGGTAGCTGGGCTAGTATGCTCCCCAGGGAGTTGAGATGGTGCGCAAGATAATTGTGCGGGTTTGACCTGTACCTGATGACCAAGGGGAATAATAATGCGCTTAGAAACATCCGTATTAAGCGCCTAATAAATGTTGTGTGTGTGTGTGTATTATTTCGTAAGTTTTTCATTCGTTTTTATAAACGTGTCATTCAATTTCTCGAAATTGAGCCGAAGGCTTGCAATTGTGGTTCAAAATTGCATTTTTTTTTCATACGATTTAGCTCTTCGGTCAAGTGATTTACCACTTTTAGCATTCAATTAAAAAAAACACACTGTCTATTTGCATTCAATTTCGTCAAGGGATTACACGGAAGGCGGTATTACGTAATAACAAATTTTCTTGCTTTAAATTGAATGACCATTTTACGAAATAGAAACACGTTTTAAATCGAATGCAAACAAAATGTTTTCGAATGATTGTTATATGAATTCAAATGCTTAAAAAACGAATTTGAACTGCAAGATAAATTACAGCTGCGGTGACAAAATCAGCGAAATTGAATGCACACAAAATGAATTCGCGTGGCCAACTTACGAAATTGACCAAGATATCCTATACTAAATATAATAATATGTATATGATCCATTATTATCTCTAATCACTCTATAACATTTATTCCCTTGGGGTGTTTCACAAAGATTCAAAGCTGGACTTAACAGTTATGGAAAGCCATCTGTAGCCTTGCAATAAGCCAGTTCGTAGTTACAATCTGCGCATGCGCAATACAAAGGTCAATCGTACCAATGCAGCATTCATCGAATTGACAGGACTGGATAAGGTTCTTTACTTGTTATTCTTGAGTACATCGATTGGAAATTCCTTGTTGCGTAGGTTGATCAATTGTTCTCATGAAAGTAACAAAGATCGATATCCCATGACAACCATCTGCCACTCTGAACATGACTGCACAGAGTAAAAGCTTTATATCCTACCCATGATTGTAGAATTCAATGGTCAAGGGGTCAAACGACCCATATCCGGGTCCCATATGCTATCTACGAACTGCCCAGCTAGCCACCTGACGTCGGGCCGATGTCGGAATTTGGTTGCCGGATGTCGGCATATCGCCGTTGGCTCGAGGTTAAAATGTCCGCCAGCCCAACATCGTCACGACGTCATTTTTGTGATATATTGGCATAACGTCATTTTCCGACAATGGCCCAACATCATGTCATGAGATGATGTTGGGCCATTGTCGGAAAATGACGTTATGCCAATATATCACAAAATGACGTCGTGACGATGTTGGGCTGGCGGACATTTTAACCTCGAGCCAACGGCGATATGCCGACATCCGGCAACCAACTTCCGACATCGGCCCGACGTCAGGTGGCTAGCTGGGTGGTCTATAAAGCATATTCAAAAGCAAAAAATGCAAGGATTTTAAACTTTCAACAAACATGTATATCAATTATTTCAAGGCTCCTTGATAATAAAAAAATTCATTGATTTTATCAATCTTTTTCCTTTTTCAAACGAACTGTTCAACAATTTTAAAAAGAAACTAACGACTTTCCATAATAGGTCCAACTTAGAGTTAAGTTCAACACCCCCTGGTCATATTAAATATCACAATGTGTGCACCATTATAAAATATATTTGTGTTTTTTTTTTGGTTGCTTGGCAAATGGAAAATTATGGAAAACATATATTTGTGCAAGAGAATTTGTCCTCACCAAAAGTTGCCTGTCCTACATTTTACGACTAAATATATTGTACAAATCGTGGTTTATATCATATATTTTGTAATTAATTGACGAAATGATTATACCGTCGATGCATTTTGAATAATACACTAATACTCTACGTGTATTATCAGTGTTGTTTTCTTACCCCACAAATTCCAAATTACTAAGTGCTACTATAGCACTTAGTAAATTGGAATATGTGGGTTAAGAACACAAGTACAAGCCAATTGAGCTTACTATCGTGTAATAATGTATAAAGGGAATAATTTCACCCAAGCGTATATGCATGGAATAATTGCAGGATTGTTATCAATCTTATATATAGGCATATAATTATGGCATAGTGGGAGTTACAATTTGTTTGACCTTTGAACACCAAGTATAATATTGTAAGTTCAAACAATCTCATCAATTTTTGCACTTGTCAACAAAGTTACTAGATCCCTTTAATGCGATTCAAAATATATTTTTCTTAGAAATCGTAATAGTAATGAAAAACAGACAAATAGATTAGCAAATAATCATTTTCTGAATCAATTCGAAGTCCACTTTGGTATATGTTTTAGCAAAATAATGCGGAGGCTGTTAGTATATCAAATAAAAGTATACGACCACGATGGTCTTTCTATATGTCTTCGCCTGTAAATATTCATGTGTTTCTGGACGAATATTGATAACAAGAAACCTTTTAACAACCTTTGTGTTATTTTGATTATTGTACTGATTTTACTTTTTAATGACTACATCTGTTTTTTCTTATACATCTACAAAATAAACTTTGCCCCGACAGAGAACTGTATTAGCCCTTTAACTATAGTTGTGGGTAAAATGTATTCATTGTTATATACCACAAACCTTGACGAAAATAATCCCTATTGTTCCACTGCGACTGCGCTTGGCTTTCTTTTCATGTTAGTATTTTAAAAAAGGAGAGAGAAATCCGGAAATACCGTGTATCCATTGGGGGGGGGGGGGGGGGGGGGGGGGCTTCTGAGCCCTATCCCCCCCCCCCCCCCCCCCCACCACCCCTCGTTAGCCGATAGTTTTGATTTTTGCACTCCAAAATTGACCAAAGTTTTGCAGTTAAAGGGGAAGGAACTCCTAGCCTTTTGACTTACTGGATGTGATGAGAGCATAACTCTTGTCATTTCTAGTCACTTATTTCCTCATGAATATTCCCAATAATGAAAATAATCAGTATTTTATGGCCCACTGTCGTCTGCTTTCAATGCCAACAGGAGGCGGCCATTTCTTCAACTTCTCGCGGTGAAATGACGTGTCAGGCGGAGAACACAATAGCGGGTTACGATAATGCTATTGTGTTCTCCGCCTGCCACGTCATTTCACCGCGAGTAGTTGAAGAAATGGCCGCCTCCTATGGGCATTGAAAGCAGACGACAGTGGTCCATAAAATATTGATTATTTTTGTAATCGGGAATATTCATGAGGAAATAAGTGACTAGCAATGATAGTAGTTATGCTCTCATCACATCCAGTAATTCAAAAGGATAAGGGTTAATTCCCCTTTAAGTAATTGTTATTAAAATAAGTTGTCTAATTACGTAAAACGTGATCAGTCACAAAAACTATGGTAATTCCATAATACGTTCTTACCATTTATACAAAGGACAATCATCCGGGGTTTTTTAAATATCACCATGGATGTTTGCGATACAATTTGATGAAATACATTCTTATGATTGTATAACAATAAAGGCTGTAATATCGATGGATTATAATGACCAGTATGCTTACATGTCGAAGTAGTTGCAGACATGTTTGGGGGTTTCCGTCCGCCCGTCCGTCCGTCTGTCCATCCGTCACGAATTTTAAATAATAGTATGTTAAGACGGATACGTTGAACTTGCAACGTCATTTGAAATGGGGGGCGCGCTTTCTGACCTGGATGTTCTAATTTCTCAAAATTGCACCTTCTACCCAACATATTATCTTGCCATTGTACTGACAATAGTATGTGCTTGTTGTCTTCTGAAATATAAAAATATCATGATTTTACCTCGAATTTTGTTTTGATTCGGTTGTTAACTAGCAAGATGTCACTGTATAGGACAAAGATATATTTAGTGGGGGCTCTTAAGTCAATATATGGGACCAAGTGTGCACTTCTGGATAAAAGCATGAATTTTGGCACACAGATAGTTAAGACCTTCCTCTTTAAAAAATTTGATGGAAGCAATTTTGCACGGCCCATTCTTGGCCGCCATCTTGGATTTCAAAATGGCCGCCATCTGGCACCTGTTTTAAACAATATCTCAGCAACTAAAACAGCTAGAGAGTTATTTTCAGTGGCTATACCCACATAATGGGGGCCAACGAATCACCTGAATCGAATATCAGGACTTCAAATGGCAGCCATCTTGAATTTCAAAATGGCCGCCATCTGGCACCTGTTTTCATCAATATCTCAGCAACTAAAACAGCTAGAGAGTTATTTTCAGTGGCTATACCCACATAATGGGGGCCAACGAATCACCTGAATCAAATATCAAGACTTAAAATGGCAGCAATCTTGAATTTAAAGATGGCCCCCATGGGAAGCCTATATTTAACTCCATCTTAGAAACTAAAGCAATTACGGAGTTCATTTCAACTGATGCCTATCTGTTTGTGGTCACCTTGTAACAATTTACCAATGGACGGTTGGAACTTGGAAGCAATTATGCACCTCCCATTTATCTCCTTTATCTCAGAAACTAAAAAAGCATTAATTTTAGCGGCTAATCACCTGAATCCACCTCAAAGGCGTCAATTGGCAGCCATCTTGAATTTCAAGATGGCTGTCATGGGGATTAGCATATTTAACTATTTATATCAGAAACTAGTACGGCACAAAGTTCTTTCCAGTTGCTATGCCTTTTTGATGTGGCCAACGACTTGTCTGTCTTTGAAAGAAACATGAGGTTGAAAGTAAATAAGCAAGACCCATTTTGGCCGCCATCTTGAATTTCATAAAGGCTGACATCTGGAACCTATTTTGCGTGTATTTCAGAAACTAAAAAGGGGTAGAGTTCTTTTTATTGTCTTTAAACACATTTTCGGGGTCAACAGATCACCTGGATTGACTTAAAAGACTTGAAATGGTTGGGCCATCTTGAAGTTCGATAATCGATATGGCTGCCATGATAAGTCGATATAGATTTGATTCAAATATGCGAGACTAAAAAAGCAACAGATTACGTTACTGTGGGTATATGCAGTCTGGTGTTCGCAATAAATAAATGGGAATGTCAACATTTTGAAGGACCATTTGAAGAGGTTGGAAGA
>JBAMJV010013356.1:0-33061 GCA_037951105.1 Echinarachnius parma
CCCCCCCCCAACCATGAGAAGAAATCGACGCCCTTGCAGTGCACTATAACACTGATTGCCTATTGAAGTAAAATTCATTCGGATGGGCATATATCAGCCAATACGTAACCTATATTCCTTTGATTTTGGTATTTGGACATTATTTGTTATGCTCTTCCTGAAAATGAAGCCCAAATTTGAAAATTCTAAAAAAGTGTTTTTATGACGTCATGGCTTCTGTACTCTATCGCACATAGGTGAAAGGATAGCCTCTCATGCATGGACATACAATGGCTCCCTGAACAAAAGAGTAGGTCGCCAAAGACCCACGACCGCTTTCGACATGTCGAGACGCTATCCTTTCACCTATGTGCGATAATCCTCCCATTCATTCGTCATTTTAATCATCGTTCGGACAATGCTTCGCCTCCCACTGCCAAATTTATGAATGGGGATTAGGAGCGCAGAGCGAGAGCGTAGCCTGTGTGAGGGGGGTATTCAGGGCAGTCCCGGAATCCCAGATCTAAATAGTCATAACTGATTGAGCGCATCTAATGCCATCTATACAAAATACAAAAAGGGGGGTACTCTTTTGGTGGGGGTGTGCCTCAGCCAATTTCGAAACAGGGGTCTAAGGAGCGGGGTTGTCTGAAAACGGGGGTCTTAGGAGTGAGGGCCGTGCCAAGTTGAACGGGGGGGGGGGGGGGGGGGGGGGCAGGGTGTGCCTCAAAACGGGGGTCTTGGAAGCCCAGGTCGAAATTCCCATAGAACCAAGACCCATAGGAATCCCATAGACACCCATAGGCCTAATGGTTTCTAAGATATCCTATGGGTTTCAATAGGGAAAGAGGAACATGGGTTTATAAGAAGCGGGGTGTGCCTCAAAACAGGGGTCTTAGGAGCGGGCCATAAGAGCGGCCTTTTCTATGAAAATGAGACCCTTAGGAGCGGCCCTTTTATGATAATGATACGCGTATAGGAGCGTGGCCCTTTTCTGAATAAAATGAGACCCTTAGGAGCGGCCTTTTTTATGAAAATATGATGATGGGCGGCGATCTGCCTTTTTGGTGGTAAAAATGGGACCCTATAGGAGCGGTGGTTAATAAAAATAGGACCCTTATAGGTCTTAGGAGCGGTGGTTGATGAAAATGATACCCTTAGGAGCGGCCGGCTCGGCTCTGAAAAAGCGGGTCATTGGAGCGGCACATACCCGTCTTGCCAATAATATACCCTCACAATCAGTGAAGTATAGTAATGAAGAAATAGTATAGAACTGTAATTATTAGATAATGTAGACATCTAGCAGAGAAGAGATAAACTTGAATAGAACTGACATAAGGGCATTTTGCCATTTTCCATGTTCCAGGCTGCCGGGGGGGGGGGGGGAGGGGTGTCACTAGGGGTGGTCTAGTGTTAACAGTAATCCTGAAAAACACCCGGCTCTAGCTATCTTCAACACAAATTTGATTGTTATTGCCCCGAAAATGGGCTGATTCAGCCCCCAAACTGATGTTACTCGAATATTTCAGGGATTAGTCTGAATAAGGTGCCTTTTGCCTGAATATTGGTGATGCAGTCCCCTTGTGTGCTCCCCCCCCCCCCCCCCCCCCCCCCCCCCCTCCTGCCTCAAAAGAAGCATCGATTCAATAGCGGGGACCAGCGAACATCACTTTACTGCAATGCACAAGATCACAATAACTCAATTTTAGGGGAGCAGCAAATTATTGTACAGCAACATGGCCACTTACGAGCGGGAAATTCCGTTTTTGGTAAGAAGAAAATCAATGTTCCTATGCTTATTAAGTGTATTACTTCATTATTTCAATGAGTTTTGATTTCTTCTAGATCATGGCATATTTTTGATGATGAAAAAGTTGCAAATTTGTTCGGTTTGAATACATTTTCTTCGGTTTTATATTTCCAATGATGAATTGAACAACATAAAATACTCCGTGTGGGACTGTACTGTGTGAATTGAATGAATGAAAGTTTCAAACTCAAAGTCCAAAGACAAAGACTGATACTTTCGGAAAAGAACTTAAAAAAGTACATTTAACTGAACCATACAATGACATGCTTATTCCTGAATTGCAATTATGAGTATGACGACGACTATCTTTTTTGTTTTATTAATATTATGGTGGATTTTTAAATAGTTTTTCTATTCTCAAGTGACAAGACAAGTCAACTGATTTTTTATTTCCGGCATTTTATTTGTTAAAATCAAATTCAAAACAATACAAATATATATATAAGCATTCACAATATACACGAAAATCAAAATAGGGAACTTCAAAGAAGGCCAAATGGCCTTGTGCTTGTATTGTGGAAGCATAGTTACTTTCCCAAATAATTTGATTGTTTATTTGTTGTCAGTTGTCGACTGATTCGGCGAGGCCATCAATAGCGTTGTGTGGAGATCAACCTCTTCCACCCGCTGCACTATCCAACGGAAACAATTGTTTTTTTCTCCCTCAATTTACCAGCAAATGCAAACAAACTTTCGTTTATGTGATCCACAATTCGATAATAATTACCGACTTTGTTGTTTTGAAGACCGCAAAATGTAGAAATAAAATGATTATTTCCCGTCCGTTTTCCTTACCGATGCGTCCTAAAACACAGCGGTCAACTGTTGAACGGCAACAGTGTACGAATGGCCGGTATTGTTATCTCCAGCGCATTAGCATATATTGCGTGTAAATGGTTCACCTGAGGTGAGTGAACCATTTACTTTGTAGATGTGGACGAGGCAAGGGCGAGGCGAGTTGTGTCAACTGTCTTGTGCAGAACTGTCTGGTGACTGTGTGTTGAATTGAACTAGATCTGGATGATGTTGTCGACTCAATGTCATTACTTAGTGTGATTGTGAGAGTGAGACCGGTTTCAATTTAGAATTTAATGTTACATATTTGAAGTTGTGTGACACGCAATGCAGGAATTAATTTGAAATTTTAGGGGGCTACTTTTCCAATTTGATGGATATATCCAGAATTGCCCTCAATTTCAGCCCCTGTGTATTTCCTACCCTGGTTACACGGTGTGAAGAAAGCTAACATAAGTAACAAAATGATTTGTTTATAATAAATTAGGACAATTTGGAATAAGAGTTTTAAGATAATATCATCTCAACTTCAACTTGTCACAATGTTGGGTCTCTGACAAGATGCGTGAAAGTAATGGTTATCCCTAAAAAATTGGAATGGTGTGCTTTCACTTTCATGATTCGGAGTGTTTTAGGAGTGTGAACAGTCTTTGGTATTGTAATAATAAATTTGGAATTATTTTTTTCCCCCAACATTTGAATGTCATGCAAAGTGAAAATAGTGAATGTTCATCATGTCTCATGATCATGTTGCAATGCCAATGATAATATTAGTGTAAATAACTGAATAATGCAAAACAATTTAAAATTAAACTGGTTTGAAAATAAATTTTTGGGTGAGTTTTGAGCTCCTGAGATAGCTCATGGCCCAATTCTGCAAACTCAGCGTTCGCGTTCATAATCATAAAGGGGGGGGGGGGGGGGGCTTTTTAATGATCTTGCCTGTTAAGACTTCAATGGCTTTCATGTTTGAATAAAAGTCTCACAACGGATTAATACAAATACATTAAAATTAATGCTGTAACTGACCTTGTTGATCGGATCGGCAAAATTTTTTCGATGATAGAAATCGGATCGGATCGGATAAAAAATATATTTAAAAATTATCGTTTTTTTTCTTTGGAAAATGATCCCAAAAAACATATTTTGGGAAAATAAATGAATACCAAAGTAACATATATCGATATAAATAAGCCCAAGGTAATCTTGTATGGGTATGCTTTCATTTCAAACTGATTACCTCTCCTTTTACAAAATTACTCGCGGCGATTCTGAACATGTGCTGAAAGGTTACGCCAAATTACTCACATGGGACTGACCTTAGAATCGCCGCGAGTAATTTTGTAAAAGGAGAGGTAATCAGTTTGAAATGAAAGCATACCCATACAAGATTATCTTGGACTTATTCATATGGATATATGTTGCTTTGGTATTCATTTATTTTCCCAAAATATGTTTTTGGGGATCATTTTCCAAAGAAAGAAAAAACGATTATTTATTTATTTATTTTTATTTTTTTGCATGATCGGAAATCGGCAAAAACGGTCCGATCATGTATGATCGGATCGTGATCGGCATGCCGATCCGATGATCGGTTACAGCGTTAATTAAAATCCCAGTTCTACAGTATAGCGTATCAATGTTTCAGAATAGATCTGATTATTATTTTGCCATCAAATCAAATTCTGTTCTTTCTTGATACAGAATGTCAATGCACCATCAGCCAGTGTCCATGGTCTGTTTGCATTGTGGGGGCGGGGTAACCAACTCTTACTTCACTCGGGTTGTGGGCGCAAGAAACTGATCATCATTTTACCATCAAATTACTGTTCTTTCTTGATACAGAGTGTCAATGCACCAGAAACTGACCATCATTTTACCATCAAATTACTGTTCTTTCTAAATACAGAGTGTCAATGCACCATCAGCCAGTGTCCATGGTCTGTCTGCAGTTTGGGGGCGGGGTAACCAACTCCTGCTTCACTCGGGATGTGGACGCAAGAAGCATGCGGAAGGTTCTGGTGAGTATTTAGGAAGCAATGCCAGAAATTAGCTTGTTTGTCTTGGTGCCCAGTCGGGCAAGTAAAAACAAGATCTTTCTTGTGGCCCGAAACAAGATCTTTCTTGTTGCCCGAAACAAGAATTTGGTGGCCCGGAACAAAGAAGAACATTACAAATTCTGTTATAACTTGGTTGCACAATCGGTCCAGTTGAATTCAGCATCAATGACATCATTTTTGTTTACCCAGAGTACCTTCTTCAGTGCTTTTGCACAGTTCTCCCAGAGGGTCCTGCATATGACTAATAGTATTACTTCAGTTATCAGATACACCCAAGAATCAATTCAGCACTTACTGTGCATTCTCTCCACTCCCTTGTGAGCATTCTAGCCAGCACTACCAATTTAATTTGATATACATGGTTAATTTGATCAGGTGCTGAGGTACTGCACTGGCGAGTAGTCACTCTAGATCGCAAGTGATTTTCAAGACTCCTTTGGGCATTTATGGTGCTAAATTACCCTTGGGCTTGGGGCTAAATAGCTAAATGTTCAAAAGCCAACATATTGTATTCATTTGTGACGTTCAAAAATTGCATTTTTAATTTGTTATTGACTTCTATTATGTATAATTTGATTTTAATTTGATCAGGTGACGAGGGACTAGGTCACAAGACACCATCGGGTCTCACACAGGTGGAATGGCAGACGGACATGTTCAACCCACACACACGCAAGCTGGTCATGCAGTCACACGGTGAGTCAAACTGGATGCTAGTACATGTTATCGAGGGAGAGTGAGAAGGGCATTGTGTCCATTTTTGTGCTAAATTGAGTTTTGCATACTATCTTGTACTGGAAGTCAGAGCTTGTCTGTTTGTGGTGCTAAATTTTCAGATAATAATTTATTTTTATTTGGGAAATATTTGTTTCATAAATAAAAGAGAGATAGAATGGGTTCCACAAGATTCGTCAACTTCAAACATGATTATCTCAGAAGTATAAACAGTGACTTGACGCCTTCTCCTTCTCAACCAACGATGTAGTTGGTGACCCTAGGAATCACTGGATTTTCCAAATTTATTTTGACTATATTGAATAACTAGAACATTTGATGTGTTTATAAAGGAAACTGTTGTAAAATTAATGAAGTTCCAGTGTAATGTAATATTTGTTTAGAAACATTTATTTGAGCGTATGCGAACAGTGTTGTTTAATTGCCCACACATACATGCCCACACACACATAAACTAGGATAATCTTTGTATTTTGGAAACCTGCAGAAGTATCCCAAAGACCATCATAGGGGAATTCCATCCTGATAACTTGATTGCAATATCATTCAAACATTTATGTATTTTCTTGGCTCTGCAGATGTCTTTTATCATTGCAAAAATCTTCAAATTGATTTGTTTCATCGTAGAGGAGTTCTAACCTATTAATAATAACTTGTTTGCAATAAAATTCTAACAATTGCAAATGTTCTTGTCTCTTCAGATGTCTTTGTATCGTTACAGAAGCATGCCCCAGAGGAGAAGGATGCGTCCAGAAAACCACAGTAAGTTGAAACAAAAAGCTAGTAAAATTTGTTTCTAAATGTCATGTAATTGCATGCAATCAAATCTGCTGGGAGTTAATTCTTGAGGTTTCTTACCACAGAAATATTTGCATTAAATGGATAAAAGAAATATGGATATCTTTCCTGAAACTATTGCCTGAAAAGCAGTTTTAAAACTGCCTGCTCTAAATGAAATTATAAAGGTAATGTTTGAATACAAACAAATATGATTAAGCATTTAACCAGTGAAAAGCATTGTGTACATTTAGTTTCCTGCATCGTTATCATTTTCAGGTTGATCAAATGCAGCCGCCATTATCGGGCCTTCATTGCAGAGTGTGTGCAAGATTTGAACAGAGCATCGCAAGGTAAGAATTTAATCATTTATTGTGTTCATGATTATAGTTTTGTGCAAAGAAGTTATAGTAGAAGTTGAGCTGCCGGCATTATGTTTCCAGGCTTTCCATCAGATAGAATTGGTATTTTTTTTATTGCAGAATATTGAAGATATGTTTGAAGTATTATCATCACTGTATTTGTATGGACTTTGAGATGCTGATGATCTGATTACCATTAAAATATGTATATTTTGGCTTTCGAAATAGAAACAGAAATGTTGTTGTTAATATTGAGCAGAACCCTTTCACTGAACCTGTGGGCAGTTAATTCATCTTCATCACAATATCATACGCTTATCCATGCTTGAATCACAACACCCCGTAGATAATGCAGGTGTCATTTGTATGACGCACCTCTTGACCCCCAGGAAAGGTGCGTCATTGTACCGATGTGCGTCACCCTTTTATGAATCATGACGCACCCTCCGTCAGAAAAAGTGACTCACCATTAGGAAACATTGACGCATATTTGAGTATATTTGAGTCAAAATTGTGACGCACCATTTCATGAAAATGACCGACCCATGACGCACGTCATTTTGCGCACCGGAAAGAAACCTCGCCAAATTAAATGATGGTCCTATTGGCGAACCTTGTGACGCACTCATGGTAAAGTGTTGTGACTGACCTTTTGCTTCTATGACGGTACTGTGCGTCATGAATGACGCACCTTTCCCGGTGGTCAAGAGGTGCGTCATACAAATGACACCTGCATAACGATCCATCGCTAATATCCATACATCTTTCATATTGGCTCCCCGCTTCTCTGTCTACCTCTACTTCTTTTGCTTGACATGTTACTTCCAGAATAAGTTCATTATGGGTTTACTAGCCAATCACTAAATGGATGTCCTATTTACTTTGACAGATGCACATCTAGATAAGCAGACAACCAGAGAGCTGGCAGATCAGTGTGAAGTCTTCCAGACCATTGGGCTGATCTGGAGTTTGTGCGAGATACTGTTTGTGGAGACATTACCAGGTAATTTATAGTTTGAATTAGATCAAAATCTAAGTGGATTTAATCTGTTGCATTAACTTTGTCTAAAAGCTTTACTCCATTGAACTTGTGTCCTTTTGACAAGTTTCCCATTAGGTAGTTGACCACTCATAGCAATAAATGTTTTGATTTCTTAGATCTTCTACTTTTTTATATTAAATACAAATTGATTGATTATGACACACATATATGAACTGAAATAGGGTCTTCTTTCGTCCATGCCCTCTAAGCAAGATCATTTTTTGTTCAGAAATGCTGGTCTGGGTGAAGCTTCACTTCACAGAGGATGATATCAAGGCCAGAAATGTGCTCTTGATGTGACCTTCATCCCATAAAACTGTCCTTGCACTCAACCTTCAGACACTTCTAGTGACCTTGTCAATAACTTTCAAAATCTTGTTTTCCTACCCCAGGCGGCATCATTTTACAGCAGCTGTTGGACTGGGTGAAGCTTCACTTCACAGAGGGCGATATCAAGGCCAGGAATGTGCTCTTGGCTCCTGAAATTGAGACTAGTGAGGAGTACTGGTCTGCCGTAAGTCTTCAGTCATTTATTCATATATTAATTAATTCATGAATTCATTCATTCATTTAATAATTTACGATTTGAGTGTTCAAATTTTAAACTATCCACTGGATAGTCATAACCGTGTATAAAGTCAGTACAATGAGTTGGTGAATATCACTTTGCATTTTCGCTCATTACTCATATAACATCCATTTAACATGACATTTTCACACATTACCCAGTGGACATATATCAGATCATAACAATACACATTTTATCAACCGTTTAATCCCTTTTTGCACATGTCAACAAACCTACTAGATCCCTTTAAAAGGGGTAGCATTTAAAG
This sequence comes from Echinarachnius parma, assembly GCA_037951105.1. Lineage (NCBI taxonomy): Eukaryota > Metazoa > Echinodermata > Echinoidea > Clypeasteroida > Echinarachniidae > Echinarachnius > Echinarachnius parma. Next base: position 8,397 of record JBAMJV010013356.1, read on the forward strand.
GGGTACTCCTGTTATGAAATATTCTCCACTTAATTTTAATCAGGTGCCTTTGTTAAATGGGTAAATAATACATCGCAAAATCCTACCCAATTAAGAATAGACCACTGTATTGTGTCAATTGTGGATCCTTTTACAAGTTTGTTTTTCTTCCCACCCCAGATCTACATCTATGTGATGCAAGGCAGGATGACAGAAGCCAGGCACCTGCTCTCCCTCGATCCGAAGTTTCAGCAGGACACACATGGGGTGAGTTCATCTTTCATTTCACATTTTATAGCCGATTTGAATACTGATTTTGTATTTCATCTGGTAAAAATGAGAAAGGTGCTAAGTCAATTTTTTATTCAAAAAATGTCTTTGCTCTTTTTCAAGTCAATTTTTGGGTAAATTGAGATCTGCATACCACTTTTTGTGTCAAGAGTGTCATCTACGTGGTTCTAAATTTTCAGATGATAATTATTCATAATTTGGAAATATTTAGCAAAAATAAAAGAGAGCTAAATTGGGTTTCAACATGACAATCAAACTTTAATCTCCGAAGAACTTTATGTCTGAAGTAGATAACAAAAAGTTATTTTAATAGCACTCTTTTCTCTCTCGACCAAAGATTTTATGCTTCAACAGATGATTGTGAAATGGAAAAGGTTATTTGTTATGAGATGGATGAAGGTAGTGACATTCATGGTTATGTGGTATTATTTTATGGTTGATGATGATGATGGTGGTGGTGGTGGGGGTGGTGATGACAACACAACGACGATGATAGTGGAGGTGGTGGTGATGGTTGTGGTATTTTATGATGATTGAATGTTGGGGAATGTTGCTGTTATATGCTGAAGTAATTTATTCAAATTCTTACAATTTTGCTTTTTTGATATACTGCACTTATAACATTGCTTTTTTTTGTTTTTTGTCCAACAGGCTTATGGGAAGATAGACGAGCTGATGAGAAGAATGCCCATCTTTGGTAGTCTTGGGCGACAGTCACTTGCTGAATTTGATCTCAAATGGCGCCACTGGCAGGACCTGTGCCAACAGTGTCTGGAGGATCGCAATTTTACATCATATCCAAGGTTGGAGGTCATTTGCAAGGTCAGTAGCAGTGTGTGAAAGTCATGTCAACATCTGTAGTCATGTTTCAAGGTTAAATGGAAGGTCATCTGCTGAATTTGATCCAAAGTTTTGCCACCGGCAGGACCTGTGCCAATAATGTCTCAATGATCACAATTTTACTTTGTACCCAAGATCGGAGGTCAATTGCAATGTCAGGAGCAGTATTTGAAAGTCATGTCAAGGCCAGTAGCTTTATTTCAAGGTCATTCTGAAGGTCACTTCCAGTTGCTGGCAAATATCAGATACATGACCTGTTTAAAAAATACCAAATTATCAATTTTGGCATCATCCTATTGATAATGATGTATTGCATATGCTGTGGTACATATTGCTCAACAACAAATAACCCAATTATTCCCCCCTTAATTATGTCCAGATCCTGTGTGGAGACCAGTCAGTTCTCCTGGAGGACCTGAGTGACTTGGTGCAGGAGCTAGGAGGCTGGTATCATCTCATGGTCACACGGCTACTCTACACCAACCCAACCGTCAAAGCACTGGATCTTCACTACCATGCTAAGGTGTGTATGAAGTTATTACTTTATCTATGAAGGAATAGTTGGGTTTGTTTTCAATTTTAATTTTGAATGAACCATGTATAATTTTCTAAACACCTGATTTTCGTTACTTTAGGTAGATAGACTATACGAAAGGTAGATATGGAATTTGTAATGTATCTTGAAGGAAAGGTCACTCTATTACTTTCAACTTTTGATTTGAATAAATGCAGCACAATGATAAAAACAAAACAATGATTGATCAAAATCACATCATTAAAAAGTTAGTAAGATATTGCACACAAAAAATGTGTGCTAACTGGCAACATGATGATATCATGGACTTTAAACTACTTTATACATTAAATTTATTGAAAGATTTCAGCAGAAACATGAATTGATTTAATTGAATCACCTCCCTGTGGAAAGAAAGCAAACTATAATTACTTTGACAAACTGATCAGAGAATGGCACTTCTCAGGAGGCAAGTAGGGGATTTATGTGAAAATAAATGTGTGTTAATTTCTCCTCAATAAATGTTTGTTTCATGTTGCTCCAGGCTAGTATGGATGCGTGTGGGGTGTCTGGCAGGACGACAGCGTTAGACAGCATTCTGGAGAAGGCTTTGGAGTTTGACATCTATCAGGTGATCAAAATCAGCAGGTAAGTTTAAACCTGTGCATTGTGACCACGCAGGGGTTACAAGAAAAGTGGCCACTCTAGACAGTTGACCTTTATAGACAGGTCCCATAACATTGTACAATCAAACCTGCGTATAGTAACCACCTAAGGGAAAGTGGGAACTATAGACAAGTGACCTTTATAAACAGGTTCCTTATTGTTTTTCCTTTGCAGGGGATTACTTTTAGTGGCAACTATAGGCAGGTTAACTGCTATAGACAGGCAGACAATAATACAGGTTTGGCTGTACATCAAACTATTATGTTGGTTCCTTGTTTTATAGCATAATCAAAGAACTTGTTATCTGAAAATATTTCTTTTCGCTCAAAATTAACACATGCCCACTGGCTGTGAGTTACTAGAAATTAGCTTTGGGCCACCAAATTTCATTGATGTTTAATTCCACTGGCCCGAATGGGCAATCAAATATAATATAATTGTTCATGTTTTTCTCTGTTTTGGGCCACCAGATTCAGGCCACAAGGCAGAAACAAATTAATGTTTAGCATTGTTTTATTTCTCTGTTTAGTGCCACTCTAAGCAACTGGTGGTTTGTTGCTCACCTGGCAGATCTGCTTCACCACTGCGGGCAGCTGGACTCTCACCAACTCAAGTAAGTCACACGCTAACTTAAATCACATTCTGACACAATGTTCAATATTGTAGCTAAATCAAATGGTGGCATAGATATGTTAAAAGACAAATGCCTGAAATTTGATTCTTATCATAGTAATGAAACTTGCAATTCCAGTTCCCCTCAGGTTAATGAAACAAAAAGCAATCAACAAATTTACGACTATTTAAGTATTATTTTGTAAATAAATTGGGGGAAAATGTATTTTCTTGTCTTTGTATCATTTAGTCCTTATCACATTGCAGAAAATACCAATATTAAATGCTCTTTGTAATTCTAATTTCATTAGAATGCTAGTAATGTCATGTATTAATTGAAAGGAAAGTTTTCATTAAGAATTGCCATACTGTGTAAATGAAAATAATTTATAATAATTGTGTATTGTCTTGTCTTCTTCAGTTTTGGTTCAGATCTGAGGGAATTTCTTTTGCTAGAGTACTCCTCTACACTGATGTCGCATAGCAGGTAACAAAAAAGATGCGGGCCCTAATTGTAAAATCCTTTGTATAAAGGTTCTCATATTGAGATGACATGACATTTGCTATGGCTACCATTGTTCCTCGGTTTGTTTGACCTTGTCATTATTGAGGGCGTTTCTTCTCCTAGAGTGATCATTATTTAAGAACATATTTTTGTTCAACAAAATTGGAATTTGCCTTATGCAAAATATTATTATTAATTAAATATTGCTAAAGAGATAGACACCTCAGTCAGATTCAAACTCTATTATGAACTTATGAACTGAATATCTTTTGCTATTGTTATATATTGTTATTGTTTTGTTTATAATCTGTTTTATAGAATCGTTTATGAGCTATTGTATTATGTGTTGTTTAAATGTCAATTATGATTAATTTTCACATGAATATTTTTCAGGTACTAAATTTTGCCCCCTCTTTAGTAGTTTATCGATGATACTTTTGTTCTCCTTTCCAGCCTGTGGCAGGTGGTAGCAGACTATCTGGATCACTGTCCACAGTTTGGGAGGTAAAGACACTTGATTTATTGTAATAATAATAATAATATACTTGATTTATATAGCACCTAATATGATTGATAATCATCTCTAAGCCCTTTTCAGCACACATTGTGTACACCATCTCCACTCCCTGGGGAGCATTCCTTCCAAGCGGCTCATGGGTATTGAGAAGATCGTTCACATAAAGGCTTTCACCTCCTACCGGAGGTAGTATTACTAGTTTATTATGTTTATTTATTCAAGTGTAAGGATAATTAGTTTAATTTTGGTTTATTGTAAAAACTTCTGTTTTGTGATAAATGATCAACATCCAAATATTTCATTATTTTGCTGAAATTAAGGTTTTTAAGATAATTATATTCTTATAGTATACATAATAGGTTCTTTATTCTTCAGTCGAATGCTCATGTAACAATTCACTGCCAACTGGCTTGCTCCTTAATAATTGAGTAATGAATCAATCAAGTTGGATTGAGAATGAAATCCAGAGATCAAGTAATGTTTTATTTTTGTAATAATAAAAATTGTTTCTTCCTTGCAGACGCTATTGAGCCCTTTCCATAAAAACAAATGCCTTTGCAGAGAATGATGATGATCCCATACTAAATTAAATATTTGATTCCATATTATTCCACTTTATTATGTACTGAAAGAAAAACACTCAAAGTGCTGAAGGTGAGTGAAGACAGAGCCACGAAGGAGCAGGGTATACGTATATGCTATTAGTATTATTTGCTTCTTTAGCAAACTGAATTGGATATTTGATTCATTATTCCAATGCTTTGTTCCCTGCAGGCACTACCTGGCTCTGTTCATAGAGAGAGTGCCACTGCAGACTGAGAGAAAGGCCCTCAAAGTGCTGAAGGTGTGTGAAGACAGGGGCATGAAGGAACAGGGTGAGTGAATCAGTTTAGAACTACAGGAAACTCAGCCTTTATTTATAAAGTTACACTAGCTTAGATCCATTCTAAGTCTGTTTTGTGTGAAGTATGGAACAAGAGATTCTTTTAGTTTCCAACAAGGGTACGATTAGTAATTAATAAATGCTTCCCAAGATAATCAAAGTGGCTAAGATAACTTTGTGTTTCGTATTTAGTCTTATCATCCAAACTAGACCCTGAGTTGAATCTAAGCTACTGGGGTTTTAAATGGGCCCAGGTGTACCATGTATCAACTGTATGAAAATGGTGGTAACTCAGCGACAAAGTATACAATCTGATTATAGAACAAGGGCTCAAATTGATCTAATTTTTAATGTAAGAACAGACCATGTTTGGCACACTAACAGAGACTTATATAAAGTTCCCCTCTTGAAGAAGAAACCTATAATGCTATTACATGCATAATATTGATGTACCTTGTATTTCTGTACAGTACACAGATCTGCAGGGGATTTCGTTATCACAACACTAATATACCTTAAATTTATCTCCAGCCCAGAGCATCTGCAAGGTGCTAGGGATGCGTTGCTACCGTCAGGGTCGCCTGGGCTCCGCCCTCACCTGGTGTCTCCGGTCACATGACCCTACCTTCGCTACCTACCTGGCAGACAAGTTCTTGACGGAGTACAGCCTGAAAGGAGGGTTCACAAATATCGATCTGCTGGATAACCTCGGAGCTGGCATGCTGCTCAGTGATAGACTCACATTCCTTGGTAAGTTACACTTAAAGGTGACCACCATGCAAAGAAAAATCAATATAATATCAGTTATTTATAAAGCGCTATTCCCGTGAGGATCATAGCGCTTTACACTATTATTATTACCCCGGTCAACGGATACACACTGCAATCATTCCTGCACATCAAGTGAAAACACAGGCTTATCTGTCTTGGTATCGTTATAACTGAATTATAATGAACTGTATTACTCTGAATGTTTGATGTAAAATACTGCTGAAATCTATTAAAATATCGCCTAAATTGTTTATCCTAGCAGAATCTTCTTCAGTGTCATTACTGATTTGTTATAACATTTACTTTTCATGTACAGGGAAGTACAGGGAATTCCACAGGTTGTATGAGCATGGGGATTTCCAGGAGGCCGCAGCACTCCTGAAACTTTTATATTTGGATTCTCCGTGAAAAATAACAAAAGTCAGCCTAAATGTCAAATTTTGCACCATTTTGATGCAATTAGGACCACTTTGATAACATTTACCTTTATCTATGATGTACAGGGAAGTACAGGGAGTTTCACCGGTTGTATGAGCATGGGGATTTTCAGGAGGCTGCAGCACTTCTCCTGTCACTCCTGAAGGCAAGACTAGCACCAAAACAGTAAGTTGTAGGATTAGACTGTTTTTATTCTTATTGGAGACATCAACCATAGTTATGTTAATTACTTTTTTCTAGAAAAATACATGGTATTAGTTTTCATTGTGTGCAAAGCAAGTCTGAGACAGAGTTGCCAACTAGTGCAGATTTTCAGTATTTCATACAGAAATATGGCAAAAATACAAAAATATGTTTATGCATTCTTAAATATGGATTATTATGAATATATTGACCGTTTGGATGCAGTAGTCACTGTAAAAATTCAGCTTGTGGGAAAGCCTCTTGTGTGAGGTATCCTTACTGAACTATTTTACAGTTGTAGTTTTTTGTATTACATACACACAATTTAGCATATTAAAGGGGTAGTACAGTTTTGGTAAGGCTGAACTTTAGTAACAAAACCTGGACAGTAACATTATAAACTAATAGGTATAACTCCACCATGCTCGAAAGGTATACAAACTTACAAACGACTTAGTAAAAAGCCCGTTATCATTCAAAAAGAGCCATTAAAACACAAGAGGGCGCTTTCTTAAGAGGCATTGGTTTCTACAATTTTCCATACAAAATTATGCATGTGATGTTTTATTTAAATAATGATTAAATAGAGAGATCATCAACAACTATTTAAAAAACGTTTTTGAAAATTTTTGAAAAAGTGCAAGCATTTTTTAATTTATTTTTTTAAATCATCTAATTATTTGGGCCCCAAATAATTATAAGATCAGGTATATTTATTGATATTTCAGCCGTTTCTGGGTCGATTTTGGCCAAATAAAGTTTATGCTGCCATTAAAATTGCATGTTCTATAAAATTCGACACTCAGTTTTTCATTACCTCACAAAAAAATTGTGATGTGCAGCGCCCTCTCTACCAAAACTTAACTACCCCTTTAATTTATTTATTCAGAATACATAATTTGAGTATTTTGTTTTGAGATGATCCAGTACAAGTGCGCAACTTGTTAATGCTGTATGAGTATTTTAAAACGAAAGTAATCTGATTTTGTTATAAACATGGAAACTTGTGGTACATAAATAATCAGATGTCGTTGAAATTGTATCAAAGCTGCAGAGTTCATTGCATAACACACTGTTGAATGCATTGCTAGAACACCAACTACATTTTGTTTAATTCCCAGGTTTTGGTTGACTCTGTTGACTGATGCCCTCCCCCTCCTCGAGTTGGAAGACACTGTCTTCACCAGCAGTCAGACATACGAGTTGCTGCGCTGCCATCAGGAGCTGCAGAGATGGTTCCAATCGGAGGAATATGAGATGGAAATACTGCCAAAGAAGAGCAAGGTATGATAGATAAATAAATAGATAGATTAATATATAAATCATGGATTTGTAGAAAGATAGATGGATGGATTAAATGACAGATGAAGGACTGAATGACAGGAATGAAGGGAGGGAGGGATGGATGGATGTATGGCTGGTGGATGAATGGAGAGATGGCGAATAGATGGAATAATGAATGGTGAATGAATGGATGGATGGATGAATAGATAACTAAATAGAATATCTCCTCATCTTGTTATCTTCCTCAGGGCCAGTTGGAGCTGGAGAAGGAGAAGCTGGAGCTGTTACAGCTGGGCCTGTCCAGGAACCTGGCCCAGGCCTTGCTGCAGGAGGGGTGTGGATCCCTGCAGACGTGATACAGGGTGCCTCAACAAAATAGAGATAATTATAAAGACTCTCATTATAAAGCATGTCTCATCAAATTGATAAAGACCCAAGCTGTTAATGCCAGACCCCTTCGAGGACCTGGCCCAGGCCTTGATGCAGGAGGGCTGCAGATCCTTCCAGATGTGGTACAGGGTGCCTCAACAAAAATAAGAGACTCCTGTAATAATTACAGACTCTCCTTGTATAGGTACCTCAACATATCAATAAAGACCTCAGCTGTTAAAGCCGAACCTCTCCCAGAACCTTGCCCATGCCTTGTAACAGGAGGAGTGTAGATTGTTCAGACATGATATAGGGTGCTTCAACAAAATGTAATACATAATTGTAAACTCTTGTTATACATAATTGTAAGGGACTCTCATTGTGTAGGGTGCCTCAATTAATTGATAATATTGAAGCTGGCCTCCCAAGGAACCAGGGCCGGTATTCAATTCCATACTTAAGTCAAAATTTAGCTTAAGTAAGTAATTGAGATTTGATTAATTCATCAACTGAAAAGCTTACAAAAATGTTGATGTCATAATGTCTTCAAATATTACATTTAGATTTGGTTTTACTGAAGTAAAATCCAAAAATTCAAGTTCTCAGCCTAGAAAATGCTAAGTAAATTTCTTACTTAATCTAAGTATTGAATTTAATACCAACCCTGGCCCAGGCCATGCTGCAGGAGGGGTGTTGATCCATACGGATGTGATATAGGGTGCCTCAACAAAAAAAGACTTGTAATACATGATAGAAACCCTTGTTCTACAGGGTGCCTCAGCAAAATAAAACCCCAACTGTTAAAGCTAAACCTCTTTGAGAACCTCACAACAGGATGATTGTGACGCCCTTCAGACATGATTCAGGGTGCCTCAACAAAATGATTTAGAACCCAGCTTTTTAAGCTGGACTGCTAGTTTGGTATGACAATGTCACATGTGACAGGGTGTTTCAAAAATAGTCCTGAATAATCTAAGATCTCAAGGAACCAGGTACACATATTGAATAAGATTCAATATTATTTTCATTATGCCCTGTAAAATGGCTGTTCTTGAGATCTGATGAAGCCTTGTATAGAATCACTGTCCCTATCATTAATTTTCATTATTACTGCTCTTTAACGAGTAGTTTAAATGGTTACCATGGTTGGGTGTTTATTAGCCTTGCCCGATTGGCAGCTTAAAAGGCTTGTATGCTCCCCAGGGAGTTGAGAAGATACCAACACTACCATTGTGTGTGTTTGAACTGTACATGGCGACCATAGGTTATGATAGCACCAAGATATACCAGACATGACATGATACTATTGTTATTATTATTGTTTAATCGTTGCCACATTTATGTATGTTGCAGGTCATTACTAATGCACTTCCATATATTATTATTTACATATTGCATATGTGGGCACAAATATATTGTTTGCGTCGTTGTCCTAAAGTGTCCATTGTCAAATTTAGTTATGAAAGGTTACCTGAATCATGCAAATTCAAGTGCAGATACAAATTTGTCTATTATTTAATACTTGAACGTTATGTGCATGTTGTTATCATGTAATGTGATGTTAACCCGACTTTCATTACAAGAAAAACAAATCCAGCATTTTTTGTTCACTTTCAGGGCTAAAAAATATGAAATATCAAAAGGAGTTCATTTTCATTTTGTCTCTGTACTTTTCTTTGTTTAGATATATTTCTTATGAGAAAATATATGTTACTTGTTTGGCTGTGTTGATCTAGGAACCAACATGTGACGTTCTGTCAAAAGTAAACGTACAGTGCATGAACATTGTATACATTTGGTGAAGTTTGTAAAATATTTTGTACAAATAAAATAAATGGAATATTCATGTATTTGTTTTTTCTTTGTATGTTTATGATGTTTTCTAGTTAGGATGTATTTTAAAGAAGAAAGTAACAAAATAACTGATAAGTGATAATGTTTATATAGTGGAGATATTGACTTTTGACTACTTTTAATTTCTCATTGTAATGAAGATGAAATCAAACAGTTTTTTTTTATGTCGCTGTGGTAGTTTCTGTTTTATTAGCTAAAATAGTCCAATTTTGTTCAAAATATGACATTTAGGATTTTGGTATTTCCTGAATAAGCATATTTTAATCTAGCTTCTGAAACCTTTTTTTTTCATCTAACAAATGTGATCTTATTACAGCGCTTTAATGGAAACTGATCTTTTAAATGGCCCGTTTCTCCCTTATTTTAAAAATGCTTCAGTCATATTCCAAATCTTTGGTGTTCATTTTGAGAGGGTTTGCTCAGTCCAAATATGACGAATGATATACCATTTTAAAGGTAATGACTTCTATTTTAATGTTTTATGAAAAGCAGCACAATCAGTTTTCCCGACTTATTGGTCGTTTTGTGGTGTAAGGTCACATATTGTTTCGATGTACATGTATGTGTTAATGACTTTGTACTTTGTAGTAGCATGGTCCCACCAATAGACCGCTTCTGTAATGTATGCAAATAATATGCGTATGACGTAAGACAAGCTTAACAATAGTAACTAGGTCCGGCAAGCTAAGTTTGCCGGAGCTTGCCGGACCTAGTTACTATTGTTAAGCTTGTCAACGGGGAGTCGTGACGTCATATGCATATTATTTGCATACATTACAGAAGCGGTCTATTGGGGGGGGGGGCACCCCCCCCCCCCCCATATTGCTACACCACTGACTATGTACAGGTGTGTGTCTGTATGAGTGTGTACAAATCCTGCCATAAAATTGGAACTAGTGTAGACCAATGTTATTCCCTGAAAGAAAAGGGTCCCCTCGTGTACAAATCATCTCTGTGGGAGTGGGCATTATCTTTTCTTCTAGAGAAGACTAACATTTCTAGCAACTGTAGGCATAAATCTTGTAAGTTGACAATTTCGGGGTAAGCAAATTTGTATTTCATGACCATAAAAAAACACTTTCATACAACCACAAACATAATTTTATGGTTATTTCAAAGTAATTTAAAAAGAAACTATCAACATTCAAATAAATACAGAAGTGTATGTACCCTTACACACTGTTCAAATAAAACCCATTAACCAACCATATCTACCACAAGTACTTTCTTTCCAAAAGTTTGGTGAAAAACAATTATTAATTTGAACACACCTACATTTTATAAATGAAATAGATAAACATACATGAAAATGTTGCAAATCAAGTTATAGAGATTTTGAAATCAGTGGCGTAGTGTGGTCGGACTGATTGGGGGGGGGGGGGGGGCGCAAAATTATTGGGGGGCACATCTTAAGTATTTCTTTGTTTTTTCCAAAAGTTTCCCCTCATATTTCCTATTGTTTTTTTTTCTTCAAATTATTGGGGGGCACGTGCCCCCCTCCCCCCGTCGCTGCGCCACTGTTTGAAATTAAATGTGCAACATGATTATATAGCAATCTAAGGGTGGTATATGGCAATTAGCTTTATACTAGATGCGTAGGATTGGGCTATTAACTTGTATTTATTTGACCCCCACCTGCTATTTCTATTTTCTAGGACTACCATAGTCCTTTTCAGGACTCACCAATCCTCCCCTCTCACATGGTGTAACCGCAAACCACACGTATTATATACACCACCATGGGAACCGATACTTACAAGCAACATTTATTTCTATTTTGTTTAGCAATTCATACTAGTGTGACTACGAGGAGGCATTAGGGATTCTCCTATGCACGTTATGCCCTCAACCTCTTCTTCTTTCTTTTCTCATCCTTTGCCCCTTCCATCTCCTCAGCTCATCTCCTACTCCTACTCTTCCGCCTACTCCTCATATTCCTCCTTAACGCACATGTAACCCACCAGTCTCCATCCATTATGCATTCCTTGAATCATCAGACAGGGTTTGGTTCATGATATATTTTGTGCCAAGTATGGTACATCGTGTAATACAAAATATTCGGGATCGGATCAAAATAAGGATGAACAAAAGACCATAAACCGCCTAAGCCCCTCCCCCGGCTACGCCCCTCCCCCGGCTACGCCCCTCCCCCTTCTCTATCCTCACTTGCCACCCCGCGAAGCATGTGTTGTGCAATGATCATCTCAAAACCCGGAAGTGACACGGATAAAATAAACATAAACATGTTTGATGATAACCTGCGCGTGCGACCGCTTGAATTGAGCGGCTGCATGCACAGTACAGTCGTCGATCGCTACGCCATAGCTTTCCGCTGAACGAACGGCAGCTCAGTGTAATATAGATGCAGTTCTAGCTACCGTGGCACACTTCATTTGGCAACAAGTTTGCGTCTTGCAAACAGGCCTGAAACTTGGATTTCAGAACTTGTCGTTGAATCTCAAGATGTTAATGCTGGAACAAGGTAAGCGTAAGTGTTGACTTTCAATATATTTTTATAATGTGTGTGTGATGTGGATGTAATTGCTATGACGCTTTGAAGAGAGCTGAGCAGGCGAGAGATGGTTTTCGAGGTTGAGATGATGGTTTGTTGCGTGACAAGATCAGAAGCCGAGAATATCGGCGTAGATCGCGCATACAGAGTCAGAGAGTGAGAGTGTGACCATGCATGGGATATGTTGTCATTCTAATTTATGTTTATGTACTTTCTTGGGGAATCTATTAGAGAAATGTAAAAATACTTTTTATTTCACGAGGGCTACAAGCTTCAGGTAGTGACTTTTGAGCCAAGACACGGGCTTTTATGTTGTGTATTTATTTGTTTTCATTTTGATTTTATATTAATTTTCTCAGACATTGTAATAAATGATTATAAAGATCCTACTCCTATGACAAGCATTCTCAGTTTAATTAAATACATTGTTTGCATGTGTAGGACTCGCTCATAAATGTGATATAAACAGCGAGGGTAATTTTGTTTTAAAATCAATTTCAATTTTTTTTTGGCCTCCATTTTTTGGCTCATTAGGGCGATGTCAAATGTTTAGGGGGCAAATTGGCCTTTGCCCCTACTATGTATATTTTGCACTTACTATGTATATTTTGCACTGACATACGCGTAATGTTTGATTTCAAGAACTTTTCAAGATCATAATTTCCAGCTTAAAATTCAACTTACCAAGTCCAAGAGGCAATTAAGACTCTAATAATTACATAATACAAAATTATATATATATTATAACATATTTCTAGAAATTTTATCTTGAGCATATGTTGAAATGTTATTATGTATTTTGATACATGTATGCCTAATAATAGTAGCCCAACGGTGTAAGGCAGTACAGTAAATGAAATAGCTAGAGCTAGGCCCTGACAAAAAACCGAAACATTTCTGTCTAGGCTAGCGTCTAATAGTATAACCTAAATGTTATTTAATATTTATCATACTGGCTATTTTTAGAAAAAATTGGGAAATCGACATAATTTGAAACATAATACATTATTATAATTATAGATATGAAATATACATTTTTGTAAAACATAAATAAATACCACCTGCTTGTTTCACAAAGATTCAAAGTTGGACCTAACTATTGTGACGAAATTGTAACTGCGCTTTTAATCATTGTGCTTGTACCGTTGTAAATTGCATTGTCACAGATATGAAAAGGGTTGTACCGTATTGCATGTTGCGAGCTGATGTACTGTTACGGATAGGGCATGTTTGGCGTATACCAGAGTAGTGTATGATGTGTATTTCATGTGTATTTCATGTGAGCTTGGTGTAGCTGGTTAGCGCGCACACACGATCTCCGCGCGCTGGTCCGACTTGCGTGATGTCGGATTGCAGTGTGTGGAGGATGAGAGTCACGTCATAGAGAAATCGGGGAGTTGGGTCTAAGGCCGTTGTCAGGACAAGACGTGTGTGGGCAATTCCACCATAACGGAATTACATTCAGAGACGTTTTTTGCTCATTATTTCATTCCCTGCGCAATATTCTCATGACTTAAGTAAATTTTGATACTTATATAAGTTGCACGGGTAACCAGGCTACAACATGATAGGGAAATAGTTTTATATCTTCCATGTGTTGTTGCACACTAGACCAATATGTGTGACCGTAACGGAATTACCGGAGAATGGAGTTTTTTTTTTGCTACAAGTTTGCGTTGAGTTTCTCTGAAATATAAGACACTTTGAAACTGATTTTATGTATTTTTTCTATCTTGATAATGTCAACTTCATTTTGGAACAAGTACGTGCATAAACAACACAATGATAAGTTCACAAATTCACTTTTTTGAAAAAAAGACCACTGTAACGGAATTACACAAATTTGTAACGGAATTACATCTCTGAAAGTTACAAGGAAAACTCAATTATTTTGCACTCAACTTTTCTTACATGCTAATGCAAACATCAAGGCTATCTAGCACTTGAATATAAACCATAATTTGACATATCTGTAAAGCAATTTTTGAACTTGTTATGTGTAAAATAAATGAAAATATGGCCAAAATACAAATAAGAGTGAAATTTGAAAAAAATATTGCTAAAATCCAGCTTTATTTTGGTTTATTTTCAGCTTCATATTAGTAGGCAAGAAATTAAAAAGGATTGCATCAATTTAATGAAAGAAAAATCCTAGGAACTATGTCCACTAATGTGTGTAACGGAATTACACAACTTAAGCAGTGAAATCAATTTTCCACAAATCGGTACATGAACAACAAAGAATTCACATTTTAGCTTCAATACTTTTCAAAAATCAATAATTTGACAATAATAACCATATTTGAAGAAAAAAAAAGCAACATTTTAGAATTTTTCCTTTACTTCAAGAAAAATGGTTAAATTGTGAAAACAAATTTACTACATTATGTGAAATGCTAAATAACTGCACATAATCAATATCAAGCAACATTTAAACAATTACAAATCACAAACAGATCAAATCATTCAACTTTCAATGCTATAAAGCCTCGTAAACTTCCTGAATATTGGAAATCTGTGTGAATGGAAATGCAAATGTGAATGGGTAATTCCACTGTTACAGAATGACAAATAAGTGATTTTTAGCTCTGTTTTCTTAATCATATTTAAAATTCCTTTCACTTTCACAGTTTTTAAAACTTTAATAACTGGCAGGGGTACTAGAGGTACAACAGAACCCAAGATTGTTACAAATCTATAACACTGTAGCGTCCAGAGACCAAAATACAATCATAACGGAAAGGGGTCTTTCATTCAACACTAACTATGTAATGATTTTCTGCAAAAGCTACCACAAAAAATTCTTCATTGGTAATAAAAACTTATCATTTAAGTTACAAACTTGAATTTGGTACATCTTTTTTTTTCCAGAAATGATCTATTTTAACCTCTGAAATTACCTTAAGACAAACGAATGTCACTGTAACGGAATTACGCCTGTAAAATCCACCCATGAAAATGCAATTTCTTGGTTACATTTTTCTGCTTTTCTGCTTATAGTCATTAGTAAAGAATGTGTATGCATTGTTCATCACAAGCTCTTACATAAGGACCAGAACAAATCCTGAAGTTATGTGTGTGCGTAACAGAATTACAAGAAAATCAAGATTTGTTATATAAACTCTTGTTATATTCTAAAATTATTCTTTTAAAAATTCATCCTAAATTGATCTTAATTTACTCTCAAATCAATTTGGAATGCGTTTTCATCCATTCCATGAAATACGTGTATAGATGTATATCGGATATAAACGTGTATGATCCTCAAACAAAAAGTTAGCATATAAAATATAAATATGGAATTGCCAAAAATTAAAGACACCTTTAGGAATTCCCATTTGAAAATGCAAATACTTTGTACATCATTCTTCTTTGATCTGCATACAGAAGCACACTGAACACTCAATGTATTCTGACTTTATGATAATGAATAAAACATGTGTATCTTAGCCTGTATTATATTTAGTTTTGAATATCTTGAAGCCTATTCTGTATTTATGTTTAATTTTATATGCTTCAGTTTAATAAAAAATTACATAATTAATGATAAGTTATGAGCCTTTAACTGATCAATGATATTCAAATCTACATACAAATACAATTACAAAATTATTAATATTATATCTCCTTGAAAGTTGAAGGTATGATTTATATCTTAAAATACATGAATGTAAATTAATGTAAGAAAATAAATGTAGCACCAGTGTCATACTAATCACTGGATATTTAAAAACAAATTGTATTGTTTTTGTTTTTCACTTTCTTAAAGGGACTTAGTAACATTGTCCAAATCCTCAAAATAAAATTGTAATTCTAGCGGTTCCTTTATACCTTGTTGTATTCGTATTAACAATAAAATCATGGGACAGCTTTCGGTTTTTCAAATTTCCCTTTCATTACAAAGATATGTATGATTGAAGTATTTAGATAAGAAAATCTCCGGGCGAGATTTTCATCCCTGTACAAAGTGAATGCAGTGAGTTGGTGAATATCACCCAATATCACTTTGCATTTTCGCTCATTACTTGGCCATACATTGTCCATTTGACCTGAAATTTTCACACAATACCCTGAGGACATATGAGATAACAACAGTATACATTGCA
The DNA here is from genome assembly GCA_037951105.1 of Echinarachnius parma. NCBI lineage: Eukaryota > Metazoa > Echinodermata > Echinoidea > Clypeasteroida > Echinarachniidae > Echinarachnius > Echinarachnius parma. Next base: position 24,721 of record JBAMJV010013356.1, read on the forward strand.
TCAACCATTCATCAGTTTTTGCACATCTCAACAAAGTTACTAGATCCCTTTAAGTACAAACATGAATCTGCTGCATCTTCATAATTTTCAGTGGTTCTTGCTGGAAACTAATTTAATGATAGAACATTATCATCTCTATTATGTTCATGGAGAGATTAGAGAAATTATCTATCGTGTATCAATTTAGTTAAAACACCATTGATGCAATATGAAGCATGTGGGTACAATAAGTCACATAAAGTAACATTGTACAGTACTTGTATAATGACGTATTGTCTACATGGCTACAGTTCATGCTATTTAAAGGGTATTTCTACATTGAGAACAAAATTTTTTTAAATTTTCAGCAATATCATTCAATACCTTACAAACCATGTGCGTGTAATTCCGTTACGTAACGGAATTACTAATATCGTTACGCCAATTTTGGAAAAAGTAGTGACATTATTTCAGAAAATTATGTTGGAAGTTCTTAGGACTGTGGTGAAGGAAGAGAATTCACAATGACATGACTAAAGAACAAGTAATAAGATATTGAGAAAAACTTATTACGTTTTATCGTAACGGAATTACGATCAAATATGCATAGATTTCAAAAATTTCTCCAAAAAAAAATGCAATGAAGTTACTGCCCATGCTTTACAATTTGTGATTGTTGCTACATTGTATGGAAAATATGAGAAAAAGAGCAGAAACAATCATTGAATTAAAAGATTCACTTCATTTTCATGAAATGAAGCTGATTTATGAATAAAAGGTCATACATTTCTGTTCAATTCAAGCAGAAATATTTGCAAAACCAATAGAGCTATACACAAATGGTTTTCAGTTTCCTAAAATTCAAGTTTTCCTCTATCGATAACAGTTTGATTTAGGGAAGATTGCTCAACTTTGAGATGTGGTGTTTTTGCCTTCTCTCATACGGAATTGCCCGTGTGCGAGCTAGCTGGATCTGCACCGAGACGGAATCAGGCGCATAGTCGAGATGCGCGCCTGATCGACTGTACAAACGTTAGGAGTCCTCTAGCAGAATAAAGGCAAGGGCCACTATAAAAGGCAAACTAATTGTGTGATGTGTCTGATTGGGGGAGAGTTGGCTTGAAATCCCTAGAGTATAAAAGAACTAAACGGGATATTGTTGTCGGGTGTGACCAGCGAGTGGATGGCTGTGGTGGAGAATGGAAGACCCGGGAGCAAATCCCGTTGCACTATTATGGAAAGCCGTTTTTTATAATTGTTATTGTTTGATCAGTTCTTTTAAAAGTCATACATTTTTATTGAAATCAGTAATATTTGTTATTATCGAGGAGCCTTGAAGTTATTGATATAAATTTTTGTTGGAAGTTTCAAATATTTGTTTATTTGTGCTTTTGAATATGTTTTATTCCAAGGCTACAAATGGCTTTCCATAGTATATTCTCAATAAATTTATTTTGTTACTATTTTTTTTCTTTTCTTTATATGAAGGGGGAACAAAATGTGTATTTACATGTAGAAAGATATATATTGCATATATTTAAAAAGGAGCATATAATTTGAGTTTGGAAGAAAAAAAAGAGAAAAGAAGGAAAAAAAAATAGATTGGCGTAAATATTAAAAATGAATGAAGAACGCCAATAAACACAAAACAACAACAACAACAACAATAGTTTTAGGTCCAACTTAGGATCTTTGTGAAACACCCCCCTGATCTCAAGTCATGAGATGAAATCCTCTGGAACCTCCGAACCTGAAAAATTATAAAATGTAATTTTCTTTAATTCAATTTTTATCAAATAACTGTTTCATTATATGGCTTGAATTCTACTAATGTAGTCAACCATAAATTTTGTTTTAAAAAAGTGTACAAAATTTGCAGTGTATACAAATTTGAACTGATCCTACTTACTGTTACAATACTGGCCTGGCAAATATTATGGGATGCCATGCCTTCTGCCCTTGGCTTGGTCCTACATTAATCTACAATTACTGATCCATGCATTCAAATCAATATGCTGAAAAGAAAACCACAAAACAACAATTAATTAGTAACGACCAATGAATATTGAGCATTGAATATTTAAATATTAAAAATAAAAGCATAGATGATGATAATATGCTGAAGCCATTCAGACATGTATTGAACCTGCCAGTAAACACCAACAGGCAAAATCACCAGGGTAGGAAATATATGGGAGCTGAGGGCAATTTTGCCCCCTAATTCTAAAAAAAATCCCCCTGAAATCATTAGGTAGCCCCTAAAATTACCATTATATAGGGTACTATGTGACAAATTTATGGATATCCATCAGATTGGAAAAGTAGCCCCCTAAAATTAAAAATTAATTCCTGCATTGCAGTTGTATAGAACCTGCCAGTAAACACCAACGGGCAAAGTCGCCATAGATAGCCAATATTGATGAAGAGATATTGATTTGTGTCATGATGCCCAGCTGCACAGCAGGTGCTTTGTAAATTACAAAAAGGTGCAAAATTATTCATGACAAACATTAGAATTATGGTTAAACTAAAGTATGATATTTACATGTACATGTACCATGAAATGAAGTTGATAATGATGATGATGATGATGATACTGATGGCAATGTGTGGCGATGTCTATGGTGAGCAGAGTTTGGCTGCTCTAAAAATACATTTTCATGGTTAAAAATACATTAGTTTACCTCTCAGAATATTTTGTTGGTTTGTGAAGGTTGGCATCTCTGGACTTGTATTGAACCTGCCACTAAACACCAATGGGCAAAGTCGCCATGGATAGCCAATATTGATGAAGAGATATTGATTTCTGTCATGCTGCCCAGCTGCACAGCAGGTGCTTTGTAAATTAAAAAAGGTGCAAAATTATTCATGACAAACATTAGAATTATGGTTAAAGTATGATACTTAGAAGTTTATAATCATGAGGAATGATGATGATGATACTGATACTGATGGCAACGCATGGTTATGGTGATGGTGATGATGATTTAATGATGAGTGAAGATGATGATGTTGATGATGATGAATTGATCAGTTATGATGAAGATGATGATGATGATGATGATGAATTGATGGTGATATTATTTTTCATAGATTTTTATTTTAAATTTTTATTTTATTTCTATAACGACACATCAGAATGGGCACTGAACCAGTACATGTGAACACTACAGTAACTATATATATGTGTACATGTAGTTGAATTATCTACCCATCAAGGATGAGAGGCTGAGCTATTTCAAGGCAAAATTGATCATTATTTCCATCAACAAATTGGCAACTCCTAATTTTTTTTCTACCTTTTAATGACATAAAAATAGGTGGAAAACATTTGGTTATTAGAATTAAAGACAAATATAGTATTTTTGCAGCAAAGTTGCCAATTTAAATGCCAAAATCTGCTTTGAAAAAAATGACAATGTGTTGCCAATTAGGATTTTCCTAAATTATAGCGATCTGCGCATTAATACAATCATTAAAAAATAATGAAAACAGGTACAGTAACAAAATAGGGCTCTATAAATAGAGAAATTTGTGCGCTTTCTCCTTGTGCACTTCATATAACTTTTTATCTTCTTGCTCAATTGTAGAACTACCAAACCACAAATTTGTGGGCCATCGTCCTTGATGGGTTATTGACAACTGTTACAGCTCCCAGTATCTATCTAGAGATCCAATCATGATAGTATTGATTGATCTCTGCCCATCTACAGCAGGTGTTCCTGTTCCATTATGAATTATTGACATTTCCCCAGAATTATGAAAACATCATCGAGATAGAAGCCAAACATGAGAATTTTAATATGACCCCCTTATTAGTGGGTCCATTTAATTAAAACTGGAATGCAGTAGTCTCTGCTTTAGAATTGGGTAGACTTTACAAGCTATATTTTACTCAGGGCTTTAACAACCCATGTACCTGATTAATTAGTAAAAGTTTTCTTAAGAAACATACAAAATGTTTGATCAAATCCTCCCACTTAGACAGGTGCCATGGCGTAGCTATGGGGGGGGGGGGGGGGGGGGGGGGGCATTATTTGACAAAAACAATAGAAAACACAAAACAAACATTTTGGGCAAAAATAGAGAAATACATAAGGCATGCCCCCAATAAATTGCACCCCCCCCCCCCCCCACCAATCAGTTATAAAGTTTTGAGTTGATAGTTAAAGGCTTAAAGGGTACCACCACCCAAACATAATATTCTTATTAAAGAAAGGTAACATCTTAAGTATTCCATTCCATCAAAAAGTTCACAAAAATATAATTTTTGGAAAACGCATCACCATTCTAAAGCATGCGTTCATGCGGTCTGAATTGCGAAGACTAATGTGTGCAGAGCGAACGAATCGCCTGGGATTCTAATGACTACAAACGTACGCGTGAATAGCATTGGCGCACTCGCAAATGTGTGGCCCGTATGGAACCAGGAAATAGTAGTGGTTCCGTAAGTGGTGGAAATTAATTGCTTCGTTTATGAACTACACAACCCTGAAGTTGCAAAATGTTGGGTATCTATTTTATATCACAAAACGGTACCAAAACATATAATAATGTGTTGTTCTTTGCTTGGTGGTCCCCTTTAAAGCTCTACAATGGGCCGTATGCATAAAACGTAGCAATTGCTTACAAGCAATTGCTTCAAGCACAAGCAAGAGCTTGTCAAGCAAAAGATCAAGTTCAAGCAATTGCTTAATTTCGTATGCATAAGCTTTTGCTTGTGCTAAAACCTTTTGCTTACACTGCCTAAGCAATTGCTTACGTGTTGAACAAAGCATCGTTACGGTTGTACGAACATCGCACTGCATGACAACAAAGGGGATTCGTAGTGTATGCAAACGTCGTTTAGTCCCTTGCATAGCAGCTTTCCCTGGTCGTGCCCGACCTGGCAACAGTATTTTTCTTACTCAAATATTTTCAAATCATGAACAAAAAAACAAAAAATCATGGATATAAATGTCTAAAATAACAGCCATTTGCAGAGATGCCAACCGTTCCGTTTTTGCCGTATTTGTTACGTTTTTTCACGCAAAATACGGCAGTACGTTTTCCCCTAATAAAATACGTTGTTTTTTTTTTTTTTTTTCTCTTTATAGAAACGATCGGAAATCGGCAACAAAATTTACGTTGAACCCTGATAAACTATTACTCCAGATACATATTTTAAATATATCACAAATAAACCGAACAAACTCATACAAATGCTGGTGTGATCGACCGAACCAACTTTTATATTAACGCGCGCGTAAAGAGTATTTTTGCTGCGCGAATTGGCTTCGCGAAAAAATATGTTTTTTTGCCTCTAAAGGTTGGCAGCTCTGAAAATACTTTTTTTTGGTTCAAAATACTGTTTTTTTACCTCTCAGAATACTTTTTTTGGTTTGTGAAGGTTGGCATCTCTGCATTTGATTAAATATCACAACATAACCTCTAGAATCAAGAGTTCTAAATCATCCTGAAACGGTATGAAAACTTGATTCTAAAACGCGAATGTCATTAGTAAGCAAGAGCTCAAGCTGGTCTGGAGGTGCTTGAAAAAACGCAAGCAATTGCTTATCAAGACAAGTAAAAGGTTCGTTTTATGCATACGGTTTTAAGCAATTGCTTGTTTGGTTAGCAATTGCTTACGAGCAGTAAGCAATTGCTTGTGCTTGTAAGCAAAAGCTTTTGCTTGCAAGCAATTGCTTGTTTGTGTGCATACCGATTCAAGCAAAAGGCTAGCACAAGCAATTGCTCGTTTTTATGCATACGGCCCATTATCTTGGTTATTCTTGCTCTAATTAAACAATGATGTGGCACGAGCGATGATGGAAGAGTGAGTAAGCTCTAGAAGATACATTGTAATAATGTTAGACTTTCTAATATTTTACAATCTACTTTAATTTATCAAATTCATACAATTCAACCAAAGATGGGCAATTCTGTTTGTATGAATTCTCCAGTCAATACATTCATTAGGGTAGATTTCATACACAGTATTGCCATGCCATGAAGCAAACTGTACACAGAGTAGATATTTAATTATTGCTTTATTGATCGGTCCATGTTTTCACAGCATGTGTTACTGACTTCTAATATTCCAAAATACAATTTCATTTCACTTCTCATTAAGTAGGACATTTCTTCAAAACGCAATTGAAACACATCATGGTCCAGGGTATCTACAGGTTGAATTGAACCCTGGGTAACACTAACACTGTGTCATTTGACATGATATTTAGATTAAAGTGATCCATTAACTTTGCCAAAATTCAACCAATATCACTTGGAGCTTTCACACTTCTCTTCTACCTTTTGTTTGGCCAATGGTAACAGAAGAATGAAATGGGTTTTGATTTTTCAAATGTCTCCCTAATTATGAAAATATTTAAGATTAATTTTAAAGCGTCTATAGACGTCTTTGACCGTAGTGAATATAGTATCCGAATTTACTAAATCCGCCATAGTATTCAAATTTGGATACTTAACACGAACGATCGGGATAAAATCAGACGTCGATTTACTCTGTTTTCACTAGGTAAACATTATTCCTTTTCTATGAAAATCTCACATCATTCTCAAGAATCTTACAATGATATTGGTACATGTAAATGATAGAAGACTCAAATATCACTTAAATTTGGAAAAAAATATAAAGTTAATCATTTAAGGGATAGTTGAGTATTGGTCAAACTTAACTTTAGTAACCAAAACCTGCATCATTACGGTACAGACTAATAGTTATAAGTCCACTATGCTCGAAAGGTACCCAATTACAAATGACTACGGTAAGTAAAAAACCTTTTTTGTTTTCGATGTTATCATTAAAAAAGAGCTGTTGCAAATCAAGAGGGCGCCCTCTAAAAACTCATTGGTTTTAGCCATTTTTTCATCAAAAATTGTGAATTTAATGTTTTGTTAAAATAATGATTCAATAGAGATATCATCAACAACTATTTAAAAACCTATTTTAGCTATTTAGCTTTTTTTTTCCAAAGTAGTCTATAAGCATTTTTTTGTATTTTTCTAAAAAGTCAAAATGTCCCCCAGCCGGTAGACTTACATTCATGTATGAATAAGATATTTTAAAATCAAATTTTTCAACTATGAGAGCATTTGAAGGGAATGATTCATTTTAGATGTTTTATTCAAGGAACTTTCAAATGGAATTAAAACCAACCAATTTAGTGTCAAGGGGCATTTCGGGAAGTACCAATACTCAAGTGTACCTTTAAACAGATAATTATTTCAAAAGAAATCCGATTATTAGTTCGTTTGTCAATTCGTGGTTCTTTGAAGCCTAAATGGAGATATTTTAACCTGTATTTTGTACTTTTATTCTACCTTTCAATTGTAGATGTGTATAAAACAATTAATATGTCGTTAATGTATTTACATTATTGTTTTCACATAATAAAACTAACCAATCATGTATCATTGAGGGGGGGGGGGGGGGCTATGGATGGGGAGGGGGCTGCCGTCCTCCACAATTTGTCTGGCTTAAAACAATACAATACATAAGCATTAAATAACAATTAATACACAAACATGCAATGTGGTCAGCCCCCCCCCCCCCCGCCCCGGAGTGAATCACAGCCGAATGTATATTTATATGCGCGATTTTGTACAGGAGTCAATGTAGACCGATGAGTAAATTTACTCCTGGCTTTGTGCAGGATTCAATGAAGACCAATGTATAAATTTACTCCACTTTTTGTACAGGAGTCAATGTAGACCGATGAGTAAATTTACTCCTGGCTTTGTACAGGATTCAATGAAGACCAATGTATAAATTTACTCCACTTTTTGTACAGGAGTCAATGAAGACCGGTGAGTAAATTTACTCCATCAGGAGTGAACCCAAAGACCACTGACTATTATGTAAGGGCCAAGCTTACTATGACCGAGGAGGATGTACGCTATGCCGTCCTTTCTATCACAATCCGTATTGCGAAATGAACGCGTCATCGTTTTACACGGTGCACGGATGCATGTCGTTAAGTGTATGCAAATATCTACGAAGTTGCCGCCAAATAATACACGCGAATTCCTATTGGTCGAAGTATACGCTTACGATGTGACGTAATCAAATGTAACAATAGAAATGGGCGGTGAACGTGCTCGTGCATTGTGTGCGTGTGGGGAGAGGGGGGGGGGGGGGGGATGCGTGCAATGCCATGAACAGAATGTGTTTAAGCCTTTTTTTCTTACAATGTTTATCACGGCCGTAAAGACTTACGTAATACTTATATAAGATAACCCCCACCATTTTGAAAAGCCTCGAATTTATAACGGGCCGGGGCGAATTTGAGCAAACAAGAATTAGAAACAAAATGGACGAAAAACCAAAGAAATATATGCGGTGTGGCCCCCAATAATAATG
>JBAMJV010013357.1:0-18191 GCA_037951105.1 Echinarachnius parma
ATAGCACAGATTTACACGTAGAACACAACTTCTTAAAATGACAAATCATAACAACAGTGACATAAAACATAATTATATAATATAAAATATCAATATTTGCATTATACACAGGATTATGAAACATTTCTTGATGGGTTCATTAATATAAAAACAACATACATGCTGTATTACTTAAAGGGATAGTTGAGTATTGGTCAAACTTAACTTTAGTAACCAAAACCTGCACCATTAAGGTACAAAGTAATAGTTATAACTTCACCATGCTTGAAAAGTATACATAATTATAAACGACTAAGTAAAACCCCTGTTATCATTCAAAAAGAGCCGTTACAACTCAAGAGGGCGCTATTTAAAAAGAATAATTGGTTTTAGCCTTTTTTCATACAAAATTGTGCATTTAATGTTTGTTAAAATAATAATTCAACAGATATATCATCAACGACTTTTTAAAAACCTATTCAGATTTTTTTCAAAGTAGTCTTCGAGCATTTTAATTTTTTTTCTAAAAAATCTAAATATCGCCCGGTGATTGCCGGTGAAGAACATTTTGAATAAAAATATATTTATGGATATTTCAGCCGTTTCTGAACCGATTTTGATCAAATAAAGTTTATTCTGTCATTAAAATTGTATGTTCTTTCGAATTTGACAGTCAGTTTTTCATTATCTCACAAAAAAATATTGGGGGGGGGCACTTCGGGAAATACCAATACTCAACACTACCTTTGATTTACATTACATTCAACTTTTATTTTATTTTAAATACAGTGGATTATCACAAATTTATCAAAATATCAGACTATAAGGCAAGTTCATTGAATAGATAATTTCTTTAAATTCTGTTTTAAAATATTCGAAGAATTTGATTTCAATAGGTAAACTATTTCAGAGCGATATAGAAGAGTAAAATAAAGAATATTTATATTATTGTTCTTTGCAAGGCTTTTTTGGAATCATCAAATTCAAATTTGCAGCGTGTCTATTAAAACACGAATTGTAAGCCTCATTTCGAAATGTGTTGGACAGTGCAATTTCTCGAACACACATGAAGGAAACGGAGTCATAATTAAACCTTCATCTATAGCACACCAACACAGAAAATAAGATAATCTATATCCTTCAATTCTGTCCACAAGCGCTGAACGCAGAGCAAATTGAAATATCATAAACGAAATAATTCTGAAGTCGGATACGGTAATATTATGCGGAACTGTAGAGGTCATATTTATTCTGGAGAAAATGCATGTCGTTTAATTTGTATAATTTATGGGTCATTTGGTCGAAAACAGGGAGTAAGAAATGTCCAAATCCTTCTTCCCATGCATGGAACCCTTATACTAGGGCCCTATCAAATTCAGCCCCTGATCCTCACCCGTATATTATTATACTCCCCACAAAAAGTTCCGCAATCCAAGTTTGAGCATTTATATCTCTCTTATATCTTCTATCACTTATATCTTATATCACTATCTTCTTTTAAAACTGTACCTAAGACCCACTTGTTTTCTAATTAGTTTCGTGTTTTTGTTCAATGTAAAACTGACTGTATAATATATACTTCTGAAATTTGTGTAAATATTAATGTAAAGCGCATAGGGAACCAGTTTGGTTATAATGCGCTATATAAGCTGCAATTATTATTATTATTATTATGACTTAATTACCGTTTATGAATTTGGTATCATTGGAAAGCTTGTATTCTCCCCTTAATACATTGATATAACATTTGCTATGAATATTTTATCATGGAATGTGCATGACACTCGAATATGGGGCAAAGTCAAAAGTGAAATGTCACAAAATGCATTGATATTGTCAACAGTGTACCCTCCTTTTGTTAGGAGAATAAAGTGTTCTGAATTATGTTAAATCGGTCATGCGTGAATGTCAATGGCGAATGATCATTTTCTCTGGGGGATGAAATGTGTCTTTATGAATTTGAGGTGGTGCAATAACGTTTGTGTATGTTGGTAGGAAGATGTAATGTGTTTTATTTACTTATTGAGAAATTATCATTATGTTTGACTTTTACACATATTGCCGCAAGTTTGTCAGTTGTCCACCACAATAACAGAACAAACGTCCCTTTTGCGTTGTCCAAACAACAGTACAAATCATAATTGTATTCACAACCACTTCAAAATCATTCCATCCTCCAGGGGAAATGATAATACGCCATTGACATCATGCATTATCGCTTCAATATCATTAAAAACATCGCTTATTCTTCCAATTACATGATAAATCATATTGACAAAATTAATGCATTTTGCAACATGTCACTTTTGACTTTGCCCCATATTCGGATGTAATGCACATTCCATGATACAAAATCCATAACAAATGTCATACCAATGTAAAGGGGTGTAAACAAGCTTTCTAATGATACCAAATGTATGAACAGTAATAAAGTAATAGGAGAGATATGAACGCTCAAACTTAAATTGCGGAAATGTTTGCAACAATCTTTATGCAAATCAAACATAATGATAATTTCTCAATCAGTCAATAAAACACAATACATCTTCCTAACAACGTAGAGAAACGTAATTGCACCCCTCGAAATCATTAAGACACATTTCATCTTCCAAATAAAATGATAATACACCATTGTCTTTCACGCATGACCGACTTAACATCATTCAGAACACTTTAATCTCCCAACAAAAGGAGGGTATACACTGTTGACAATATCAATGCATTTTGTGACATTTCACTTTTGACTTTGCCCCATTCGAATGTCATTCACATTCCATGATGAAATATTCATAGCAAATATCATATCAATGTAAAGGGGAGAATACAAGCTTTCCAATTATACCAAATTCATAAACGGTAATTAAGTAATAAGAGAGATATGAATGCTCAAACTTGGATTGCGGAACTTTTTGTGAGGAGTATATATATAGATTTAAAAATTTGATTTATTGCATGAAAATAAAGATGAATTATGCAACGCGAGCACACCCAACTAAGATGTACACTCTTCAGCTATATTCTGATTTATTATGGATAGAACCCATGCGATGCTTTTTGAATTATTCTAAATCAAAAGTGCCAAGAGTTGTATTTAACACCCAGTATTATACCACAACTGAAAAATCAAATTTTTAATCCCGCCTTACAGGCGCGCCGGAAGCAGTTTTGGATTGGGGGGGCAAAACCCCAAGGGGCTCACAATTTGTGTGTGTAGGGGCTCATGCCCTATCACACTCTGGATTGCCAACTTTGAGCCAGATGTGAGAGTGAGACATTGCGAGGGAGCGAAGCGACTGATTGGGGGGAGGGTGTGGGAGGGGGGTGTCCCCCCTCCCACGGTAGGGAGCTTTTGCATTTTTGGACTTGAAATTGTGCAATCTGGTGCATAGGAAAATAGGAAATTCGGCTGTATTTGGGAAAGCGTGATATGATTTGATCGACCAGGAAGTTTTGATATATTTTTCACGTAGAAAACAAATAATTGACACACTAATAAATATGTACCCCAAGGGGGGGGGGTTGACCCAATGACGATGCGGAGCATCGTCCACGAGCCGCGAAGCGGCGATTTATTTTGCTATTTTGCCCCCCCGTAAGTGATGTCTTTTTGCTAAGTGGGGGAGGGGTTTGACCCAATGACGATGCGGAGCATCGTCCACGAGCCGCGAAGCGGCGATTTTTTTTGCTATTTTGAACCCCCGTAATTGATGTTTTCCACATTACATTTTCACTTGGCAGCCCAAGGGGGGGGGGGGGGGGGGGGGGGGGGTTAAACACCCTAAACCCCCCGTAGATCTGCCACTGACCCCAAAACACACACACAACAACATAAGCCATAATTATGCAACATTATGTATGATCCAACAACACACAGCCAATACTGAGTCCCGAGGTGCGAAGCGCCTGAGGGCTGGGGCAGGGAGGGAGGGGGAGGGTTTTGGAGGGGCATCCCCCTCCCACGGTAAGAAAGATTTTGCATTTATGGACTTGAAATTCGGGCTTAAGATTAACTGTATCTGGGAAAGCGTGTTATGATTTGATATATTTTTCACGAAGTAAACAAATAATTGACGCACTAATAAATATGTACCCAAACTCACACATAAATATTGTATTTAGTGTCATATACAGTTCCAACATAAACCATATGGCGCATTTATTATCCAACAACATGGCCTACAGCCAATAATGAATCCCGAGGGAGCGAAGCGACCGAGGGCTTGGGCAGAGCCAGGGAGGGTTTTGGGAGGGGGTATCCCCCTCCCACGGGAAAGATTTTTCATTTATATACTTGAAATGGTGCAATTTGGTGCACTGCATGCCATACCTGTGAAGGAAATTTAGAATCCGAGTTAAACAAAAAAAGAATAAAATGTCTATGCTCTCATCAGATGTTTACAACAAACTGAGATAATCTGTTCGCGCGCGAAGCGCGCAGCGAAAATTGAAAATGGTTGTATTAACTAGTTTTTAAACGTAAGCTCATACATTTTATTGTGTCTTTCCCACTCTTTTTTTTTTTGGAGGGGGGGGGGGGGCTTTTTGGAGGAAAATTGCGTTTTGCCCCCCCACTTTTTGGATTGGGGGGGGGGGGGGGCGGCCGCCCCCCCCTGCCCCCCCCCCCCCCCCCACTTCCGGCGCCTATGCCGCCTTACAACATCTCAACAGTCCATACATAGGCTAAATTAGTTTGACACTCTATTTTCATGTGCATTGCGGATTCCCGCGTAACCCTGTTCCATGTTCATTATCTCGCGAGCAAGATCAATGAAACACCGAGACTGAAGTTCGATGCCCTGATCACCAAGATTGTCATTCGATTCCCGATGTTCCCTCAAGACACGATTGTAACTGCCCGGCTCAGCGCGTTCGATATCTTTTATCCATTCGACGATCAATTTCAGAGTGTCTTCGACATCACTCTCGTGGTCATCTGGTGATTCAGTGGTACAGTCAGTGGCACCACGATTATGCGATATCTTGAGAATCTGTCGAACTAGCTCTTTGAGCTGATTCTCTGTCATTGTTTGCAGTTGCTCTTTGATTGTTGCGGTGGATTCCTCAACTGAATGCCTGTTGCCTGGTGGTCATAATAGTGAAGATCAATTGATATTTTAAAGAGCCTAATAATGATAAGCGATTTGAGTCTAAAGTTGAACTATATGAAATTAGGTAAATTATTTTGAACAAAATACGATACACGACTATTTATGGCAGAAACAAACGACACTATTTCCATGATACTTGTATATTACTCTTTTCCCCAATAAAAATATGCAATTGATGGACAAAATAGTACAGCAGGTATTGGTAAAACTGGTGACTTTTTTTTAACACATCTGTTTTATATTGTGGGAGAGCTACATTTATGTCTTCAACGACAATAGCCAGTTGCAATGTTAGAAGCTTCTTTTGTGGTGACACGGCATAATGCTTTAAACATAACGACTATTACTCCACAACAATTCTTGCGCTACATTTCCACCGACATATTTCCGCTTGCAAATGCAGTGGCCTGGCTTGAAAATTCCCGGTGGGGGAGGCACCAGGGTGTGTGTAGTAGGGGGGGGGGGGGGCTTCCATTTTGCGAGAGGCACATATGACAGTGAAAGTGTTTCCGGAGCGAGACCTCTGGCATGACCGGGGTGACCGTATGCGAGGCCAAGTAACTGGTTTAGTTGTGCCAGTTAGGGGATGACCGTGATCGAGGCAATGGGAATAATTTATTGTGCGATATAGGGGGTGGGGGAGGGGGGAGAAGCCGGTTTCAAGGCCACTGGTAATGTTGTGCAGGGTGGGTTGACCGTCCCCGTTAAGCAGTGGGGGCGTATATGACCAAGACCACATAATTTATTTTGTATACAAGGGGGAGACGTATTGGAATTGCAATGGTTATACCATAAGCATGAATTTGTTTGGTCCTGGGACCTGGGGGTATGTACCTGGAGGCACATCAATTGCGTGCCCCCTCCCCAGTAGCTACGACCCAGGGCAAATAATCCTACGAGAAAATATCAGCCCCACAATTGCTCCGCCGAAAACGGCTTTGTCACTGACGAAATTGCGACTGAGAAGGGATAAGTAATTAAATGTAAGAGGCATTGATTTATTTACCTCTGTTGTGAAAATATGATATTGATCTATCGATGTTACAGGAATACCAGTGTAGTCTCAGTTTGTCACTGAAGCAATAGAGGGTGGCCCAGAAAGGATGCAACACCTACGATCGTTAATTTCATCAACACCATTGACCAAATGTCATTTTTTTAAAATTTGATTGGGTAGAACATTCTTTTTCCAACCAAATGATACCATGAGCATTGATTTTGGGTAAGGCGTTTGGATCCTATGGCCATTTTACTGAATGTCGTTTCCTAAATTTGCTACTTTTTCGTCTCCAGCGATCCTCGGAACACTGAGACATTCTCGCCCCACGGCCTGCCGTAGAATTAGCTGTACATAAGAATGGCTCACATTGTCTTCCTTACAAAGGGAGAGCAGTCATGCGGTTCTTCTATACAGCTAGGTCTATGGCAGGCCGTGGGGCGAGAATGTCTCAGTGTTCCGAGGATCGCTGGAGACGAAAAAGTAGCAAATTTAGGAAACGACATTGCCTCAGAAATATGGCCCTAGGATCCAAACACCTTACCAAAAATCAATGCTCATGTTATCATTTTGTTGGAAAAGAATGTTCTACCCAATCAAACAAAAAACAATGACATTTGGTCGATGGTGTTGATGAAATTAACGATCGTAGGTGTTGCATCCTTTCTGGGCCACCCTGTATAAGGATATTGTTCAACATAGATTTTTGCATAGTAAATGTGGCGGAGATTTTGTTGCAGAGCAGTTGCAATGCAATGCAAACGCGAAGCAATATTATTGCGATTTTCTAAGCTAGGAGCAAATGTCGCAGGACAATTATATACCAATAATTGGTGCCTTGCATGGACGATGGCAGCATCGGTATGCTATCTACTTCGTACTATCTTTAGGTTCAAATCCAAATATAATAGTGGTTATAACAAAGATTGAAAATGTTCCCGTAGGATGCAACATATCCCCCACACGCACATAATTTATGTTAATTATTAACATAAAGTACGAAGTGGATAGCATACAGATGCTGCCATCGGCCATGCAAGGCACTGGGTCATCTGTTTTAAAGGGAAAAAGATGTCGAAATTACACTATTATGCAATACAAGATCTATAAATCTTCTTTTTTAAACACGAGTGTTGACAATAACCACACAGTAATGACGCTTGTACATCAGCGATGATACATAGGTGTAATACTGTCATTACAATAAAGATTAGTCTCCCCGTTTAAAAAAATAAAGCCCCCAACAAAGACAAAACAAAGATGAACTCACGTCTTCTTCGATACCGACGGATACCACACTTTAGAAGGATTACAGTCAGTGCACCAATGAGTAGAGTTGCAATAAATACCAACCCTGTGTGGAAATAACACAGAGAATAATAATTGTTATTTTAGCAAAGCGTGTGTGGGTGAGGGTGCATGCGGCTTGGTTGGTGGGTTTGTCAGGGGTTGGTGATGACTGAGCGAAGTGACCTACAGGTAGGAGGAGGTATGCATAGGTAGGGCATTCATTTTTTTTTTTAAATTCGTATAAAATACAAAAATATGAATTAGGAACATTTCTTGTGAATACATTTTGTCATAAAGTAATGTACATACAAGCTTATTAAGGCATATACTTAAAATGTAAATAAATTGACAGAACATCACATGCACAATTTTTTAAATAAAAAAAATGGTTAAAACCAATGCGTTTTTAGAGAGCGCCCTCTTGTGTTTTAACGGCTCTTTTTTTATAATGATAACAGGCTTTTTACTTAGTCGTTTGTAATTATGTATACCTTTCGAGCATGGTGGAGTTTTAACTAATAATTATATTAGTTACCTCCGCCCAACGAAGTTGGAGGAGGTTATATTTTCGGTCCCGTTTGTCTGTTAGTGTGTTTGTGTGTTTGTCTGTTATGCCCAGGCGCAGTCCAAATTGAGCTACAGTACATCAATAAATACCACAGGAAATGACAAAATACCACAGGAATGTTTGTGTGGTAACGTCTAAAAAAATCACACGAATACATATACCACAGGAATGTTCCTGTGGTAACTAGTGTGGTAATTGTATGTCGTAATTTTATGTGGTAATTTTATGTGGTAAATTTTTTGTGGTAATACCACAGGACATTTTTGTAAGGGAACTCTGGCATAGTAATTGTCAGCTGGAGGCTTGTTCCGTATATGGATTTAATTTGCCGAAAATGTTCAGAATCGCCGTGAGAAATGTCATAAAAAGACAGTATGAAATGAAAGCATACCTATACAAGATAAGCTTGGGCTATTTATTATGGAAATATGTCGCTTTGGTGTCCATTTTGTCCCCCGCAAATGTGATTTGTTTAAATGTTCTTGTACGCTGCATGTCTGTCCATTCGCGATCTCTTTGGGCTTTATTTGGCTTGATTCGAGTGTTGGCGCATGGCGGAGATATGCACTCCGTGAGTGCACTCTGTCTAGTTTGTAATATTATGGTGCAGGTTTGGGATACTAAAATTCAGTTTGACCAAAACTATACTGTCCCTTTAACTTGGCTCGGTTGCTTCGCTCCCGCGATAGCGCCCCCTCCCCCCTTCAGGAAAAAAAGTCTTTCTCATTACGTATACGCCACTATGATCGGTATGGTAACTTATCGGTTATAAGCGTCCGTCTCATGCATGGCAGGAGGTCCCGGGTTCGATCCCTGGTCAGGTCATATTTACGTTATACTAATTATTAATGGAGAAGGGGAAGTCAACCGCACGGTCCCCTTCTGTAGCTTTCACTAATGGCCTATAAGAGGGCGTCGCAGTCCGCGTGTTTAAGGGACCAGCATGTCAACAATAAAGGACGGAGCTTATTCATTTTGTTCGCAATTGATGTCATATATTATCGCGAACAATTTAAAATCCGGGTTTCAAATATATAATGACAGCTCCCATGCTGTAGTTGATGTGTAGGATTATCCCGATACTATGAATGACTTTGAATCATCGGCACACCAGGGGTGTTTGTTGGTCTCGGGTACACTTTGTATCGGTCTCGACCATCATAACCAATGGTGCCCCCCCTGAGAACACAACTTAACCAGTGGTCTTGCTGGTCTCGACCTCGATTTTTGTTGGCGACGGACACCCCCTCCCCGCTTACACGACTCTCAACCAGCATGACCAGTGGAGCTCTGCCTCGGCATCGAAATTTGCTGGATACGCCTATCATTTGAATGATGCTCCTCCTCTGCATACAGGGCAAAACTAATGTTTGACATTATTTGCATGACATTCTGTTTTAATGAGTAGGCAACATAATTAACAGTAAATTTAAGTTGGGAAACGTCTGATATTCAATTTACGACGCGTTTACATTCGAATAGCAATCGTTAGAGGCCGATTTGAATGTATTGTCAACCATTTCTGTCAAAAATTATAATGTGACTTGTTTTCTGAATTTCCAACGTATTTCGTATTTTACGTGTCTTAATTGTAATTGAGACACTCGTTGCTTTTGCTGAAATTTCTATAACTGATAATCTGTTTTCCCCCTGGAAGTAATGATAGTTTAAATATGTAGCACTTTTGAATAATTGAGCTTCAAATTTGGTTGATTAATATAAAAATATATATGTTATACAATATTATTATTCAATGGTTAAATCGTTCGCTGTAGTTTTATAAATGCAACAATTTCAGGGGAATACCCAATTTTACAAGCCTTGGCTTTTTAGGTGTATTCCTTGATCACTTTTATATTTGTATATATATTGTATTGTTTTAATTTTTGAATAAATGAATAAATGAAATGAATATTTACTAATTCATTTATTTATGTTATAAATATTACAAATTACAGCCTACTCGCGGCATTAGCCAATATTAATTTTGTACAAAGGATATAGCTATGAATAATGAACATTTACAAGAGAGACAAAAAAACAAACAAAATGTATACTATTATGCAGATTAATGAAAGTATTCATACCAGTTATGGGCCCCGTTGCAGAAAGAGACAATTAATTGTAGGTCAGATCATGTGTTCTAAATAGGCAAATTTGATTGGTTAAAACGCGCAAATTTTCTGGGTAACAATAACTTACATTCGATTGTATCTCTTTCTGCAACGTGGCCATGGAAAACTTATTGACATCCAAAGCTTCGTTAATCTTACATAAGCAGGTAAGTCTAATAAACTCTCAAATCCTATAGGCATTGATTAAATGAAGGTAAGGTAGTACAGTTTTGCTCGGATCTGTGTGTGTGTGTGTGTGCGTGTGTGCGCGTGTGCGCGTGTGCGCGTGTGTGCGTGTGTGCGTGTGTGCTGTGTGTGTGTGTGTGTGTGTGTGTGTGTGTGTGTGTGTGTGTGTGTGTGTGTGTGTGCGCGTGTGTGTATGTGTGTGTGTGTGTGTGTGAGAGACTCGAGGCGTGCTCAAGGTCTTCCTGGAAAACGTCATCCGCGATGCAGTAACGTATTGCGAGCATGCCAAACGCAAAACCGTCACTGCCATGGACGTCGTCTACGCCTTGAAGAGGCAAGGCCGTACCTTGTACGGCTTCGGCGGCTAGGATCCGACGTGAACCATTCAGCTCGACTCTAACGGCTCTTTTTAGAGCAAAAAAACAAAACAAAACAAAAAAAAGTGTGTGTGTGTGTGTGTGTGTGTAAGGGGGGGGGGGGGGGGGGGGGGAGGGGTTGTATTGTCCCATGCCCCCTGAGTGAAATAAGTCCTGCACTTCATTACTCATCTTAACAAACAAATATTTGTATTCTTATGTAACACGTAACAGAGTCAATTAGATATTGTTGACATTGTTTGAAAAACTTAGGATAAGGTATTGCTATACTTACCAACACTTATAGTTATAAAGACTAGTTTATTTTGTTCCTCGTCCGTGGCTAAAGTTGTTGCCAGCACCTTTTGAGTTATCAGTATCCAGCTGGAAAACTCACGAGAAGAAGGCCTGCCATCGTCCCCGGGTAGGTCCCATGCGACGCACTTGTATAGTAAGTCGTAGTCATCTATTTCAGCTACATGTGCGGTGATAGATTTCCCCTTGGTGCCATCCGTGTTGTTCCATTCCTTCGTCCAAGGTGGTGTAATGGTCGCCGATTGGTTTCGAAATTCGATAGAAGCAGTCGGATAGTATCCGTCTATCGTGCAAGTGATGTTGGTGCCAGGTAACGACTCTTTGGTACAATTCCCACGATTCATGCCTTGGTTCTTGCATTCTTCAATAACCGGCACAGGTTCAGTCGGGATTGCTGTTACAGTGGTCAATATAAACGTATAATTTTGAACACAATTTCTTCATTGCAGATTTGAAACAGTTCGCATGGGGAAATCGTTTTTGTTGTTGTTCTTTTGAAATTCCATCACTTCAAAAACGGTTTCATCCAATATGGACCAACAAAAGTTATACCATCACAATTTTATAAAATAATAACTTCTTGTTTTCTTTCCAATTTTTCGCCCATTCTGCCCATAGGGCTTCGTCAGTGATGTATTTGAACTGATCTGAGGAAACAAAACTCAAAACCCAATTTAAATGTTAGTTTGAATGTTAGCGCGAAAGCGCGCTATTGGGCCAAAACCACTATTTCGGCACAATTGAAAAGTCAGAAAAATGAAAAAATTACATTTTTGCAAAACGTTAACTTTCAATGCCAATCTAAAGGACATACATAAGAGTATATAATCCGAAAATATGATCACGTAATATTACTCTGCAAAAATACTGTGCTTAATTTTAATAAAGAGATGTAACATACGTTACCCTCAACATTTAACATGAGAGCTAGCTAGCTTTAAAGTTGGTAATTGCAGGTTGCAATCATGAAAATAAGCAACAATTAAGTGTGTAGATAACCATTTCAAAATATTTGTGAACCTCGCATCTAGTCGGGCGTCCGTTAATCTTTTTATTGCTTCAAATCAAAAACATTTAGTCACGTATCACGTATCACGTTCACCTTTTGCGCTATTTCGTAAAACAGGTGACTGTTATTTACGAAGTGTAGGGCCTACCATTCGTTGTTTTCCACGCCGGTAAAACACGAATAGCCGCGTTTACCAAAACGTGACGTGAGTGTTTAATCAAGATTTTTAAAATTGCAAGCGCTTGTTACAAAGACTAGACATACATGAACAAAAAGGTTAAAAATGTCGACGAAAATGCCGAAACCCCTTATCAAATCATTTCAATCATTATGTTTATGATATTTCTGTGCATAATTCAGAGTAATCTGAGACGTTAATATGTAGTTCTGTCATTTAGTAAATGTACAACCATACCATTTGCATTATTTCTCTTATTAGAATAATTCTAAAGAATTTTGCTTGAATTTTGACAAATGTTGACTTGCAGCTGAACGCTGCTATACGCAGCGGACCATTCAGTCCGCATTACGCCAGAAGTTGCCGCGATATTAGTCTGCGCGTGGCCGTGGCCGTAACTGCATGTAAAAGTGAGCGATCAGTGAGTTAATAAAACAATGATTTGATTAAATAATTTATAATTATGGTGATTGAATTGAGTCAATCGATCATATTCAATCTAACAATCAATCAATCAATCAATCATGAATCAATCGTGGATGGCATATAGTATATCAACAAACTGTTGGGTCACGTAACCCAACACTTCGTAGACTTGGGTGACCTGTTTCACGAAAAGGCGCAAAACGTGAACGTGATACGTGATACGTGACTATTCGTTGCAAGCAAAAAATGACAGATTTTTTTCTTCAAACTTTGTTTTATAAATAAAATATTTTGCATAAAATATAATTGTATTAGTGAGATGGTGAGTTTTTTCTGCAAAACTGAAACAAATATCTAAGTACGAGAATTGTTGAGTGTATACATTTTTCTTAATAACCAATGCAAGCATTTATATCTGACCAAAATTGTTGAATTATAGAACATGTACAAAACAAATGCAACAAATTACAAACTGGAGAATTGTGTATAGGCCTACCTATTTTATATAAATAATCATTCGTCGCCAAACGACGGTCAATGAATTTAAATTGAAATACACGAATCTTTGTGTCTAGCGTTACCCAATATATAATTTCAAATCTATTCTGCCATTGAATTAAATCTCTCAAATTTACATTCAAGTCATATGACCATTTTTCACACTGATTCGTATTCAATAAATGTATACAAAATGAACATGATTTGTTCATAACAGGGCTTATTTACTTTTTTAAATCTAATAAATTTCGTGTATCCATCTTCTTCGCGTTCTTGTTCTAAATCACCTATTTTCAATATTCTTTTCCATTCCTTTTTTTAATACAAGATAGCAATGCAAAATATGCTAAATAACATCTATTATTCAACTGTAAATATTCCTGTAATTCCAAAAAATGCTTAAATGATCCATCCATATTTACTATATCTTTTACAAACAAAATGCCTGCATCAAACCAGTTTTTATACATAACTATTTTTCCATCTATTTTAATGTGAGAGTTATTCCATCGTGATTGGTTCATAATATCTTTGAATTTCAAGGGGTTATAGTATCTATAACAGGGGCGTCGATCACGGGGGGGATGGGGGATATATCCCCCCCCCCCCCAATATTTCAGGTGGTGGGGATGGCCTGTATTATCATCCCCCCCAATATTTGGGGTTCAAACATATATAATAACATTAGAATTAAGAAGCATTGCCCCTCTCATGAATGGAAGTTGTTACTATAGTCTTCTTTGAACCACTTTTTGATAATGCTAAACTGCCCAAATCCAACATTTTCCGGGGCAAGGTTATTTGACCCAGTCCCAGCCCTGTACTCATTAAATTGTTTTATTCAGGACTTCTCTCTTGGCAAACTTTCAGGTGATCCTGGCCCACGGTGCGTCTGCGCTTCGCTCACTAAAATTGAGCTAACTATTCAATAGATATCCGCAATGAATTATATATTTACTATTATTCAATAGATAATTGTATTTCTGGATATTACAAATCCCAAAGCTTCTAGACCCCCCATAAAGCTTTCCAATGTGGGTATCCCTTGACTTATTCTATTCAGGGTTCCATCAGGATGATTGCAATCGACAGTATTTATCTATCAGACTAAAATTCATCCATACTTGGACAGTGCCCTCATCATAGCAGGAGCTTGCAATGTGCACTTAATAATCTTCCAATCTCTAAACAGCTAAATCAAAAGCCAATTAACTAAATAATAGTTAACTATATATTTACATATAGACAACATATTTATATCTGGATATTACAAATCCCAAAGCTTCCGGGGGCTCCGCCCCCTGGACCCCCATACGCTTCCCAATAATGGGTATCCCATGACTGATGCTATTCAGCTGATGCTATTTGTTTAGTATTGGCGTAAAACAATTTTTTCCAAAGACCATCATTTTGTTCGTCCAAAACTCGTTTTACCTATGCAGTTTTTAAGGCGTTAGAAAAACTTTCTATATGCGTCATTTGTAATCCACCATCATTCAAATTACATAATACTTCTCTTTATTCGATCACCTTTATTATTCCAAATAAAATTTAATTATATTTTTTTTTGAAGGGTATCAAAAAACTTTTTGGTTGGTTAGGGGTGTTACTGAACAAGTACCTACAAACTTTTTGGAATCACAAGTGCTTTGATTAATGCATTTTTTCCAACTAATGACAAACTCCTATTACTCCAAACTTTTAACAAATTATCAGTTTCTTTAATTCTTTCTTCAAAATTTAAATCATATAAATCAAATTACCTGAGACAGGTATTTGTATGCCTAGATATATTAATGAGTCAGACACCCATTTAAATTTCCTATCTATACAGAAAGTACCTTGAAAGTTACCTAAACGAACAATATTACTCTTCTCTATGTTTATTTTTAAACCGGATATACTTGCAAATTGTGATAACATATTACAACATTTTTCTAAATTACCTAATAGTATCATCTGCATATTGACTCAGTTTCACTTCCGAGTCGTTTACACGGATCCCTAAAATGTCATTTGATTTTCTAATCATTGCCCCTAAAATTTCAGCACCAATCAAAAATAAATAAGGTGAAAAAGGGGAGCCTTGTTTTACACCCCTCTGTATATTGAATGACGGTGAGGAATATCCATTATTGAGTACACAACCTTCAATATTATTATAAAGTGTTTTTATCCATTGAATACAATCTTCCTTAAAACCAAATTTATTTAAGCATTTGTACAAAAAATTCCATTCTATAGAATTGAATGCTTTTTCGAAATCAATAGAAAACGCAAGACCATCTACAGAATGTGCTTTACAAAATTCTATCATGTCTAGAAACAAACGAATATTTTCTCCAATGTATCTATTTTTCATAAAACCAGTTTGATCAGAACAAATTAAAGGTGGATGTACTTTTTAAAATCTATTTGCTATTATTTTTGCCAATATTTTATGTCTGTATTTTAATAAAGAAATTGGACGCCAATTTTTCAAATATAGATTATCTTTTCCCTGTTTAGGGAGTAAAGTAAGTATTCCTCTTCTCATTGAGGGACAAAGTTCACCATTTTCAAAACATTTATTAAACACCTGACATAGGTCATCTTTTAACTCATGCCAAAATACTTTATAAAAATTAACAGAAAGCCCATCTGATCCGGGTGTTTTATCATTGGGCATAGACATTACTGCTTCAAAACACTCAGCTTCTGTAATGGGACTTTCACATAAAACTGCATATTCTTCTTCTAAAACGGGTAAATCATATTCATCCCAACAAAATTCATTATTTTCTTTGTCCGTGTGTCTAGTTGAATACAATTCTTCATAAAAATTCCTCTCTTCCACCAAAATATATTTTGGCTCAATCACCAGTGTGTCCCATTGACAAATAATTTTGTTATATGTTTTGTATCAAAATTCAAAAAGAATCAATTCAGTTTCATATACATCAATCAATTCTTTCAATTCATCATTTCGAGGATCCAAATTGAAAAGTTGTTGTGATTTTTCATTTTTTTTTCTTAATTCATCTATATTTTCTTTTTTATTTAATTTAGACAAATGGGTTATTTTTTGCTTTATTTTAACTTTCCTTTCCATGCGGCCATGCCTGTTTCCTCAGGCTCATTTAAAAAAGAGACAATAGATAGCCTAATTTCCTCTTTTATCTTTTCATTCATCAATAAAGAAGAATTAAGTTTCCAGGAACCAGGTCCCCTCTTAGGAACCGAACGATTTATTACGATAGTTATAGCTGAATGGTCGCTTCGATAACCAAACTTAATATCGCATTAATTAACAAACTCCCGTAGACTACTAGAAATTAAAAAATAATCGATTCTACCTGAGACACATTCGATTGCGAAGTATATCGAATATTACAGGGATTTTCAACACGTCAAATATCAATCAAATCCTAACCCTGTTTAAAATTTCAAGGCAATCATAGCATTTAGGGTGATATTGTTTAGAAGTTGGGTTGTCTATCTAAAAAAAGGGTTTTGTACCATGTTCCAGTCTCCACAATATTAGAGGCTCTGACCCATATTATGTTCCTAACATTTCATGCAATTGATTACATACATTACAGTCATCGTTATCATAGGCGTACCCAGGGGGGGGGGGGGGGGGGGGGGGGGGGGGGGGGGGGGGGGTTGGGGGTTCAACCCCCCCCCCCCTTTGACCTAAAAATGGGCTGTTTTGGGGGGGGGGGTTTGAACCTCCCCCTTTTCAAATTTAAGCCGGTCTTGATACTACTTTTAATGCGGTCTCAGGCCCCAATTTTTTTTGAAGATCTCTGGTCTCGGGCTTGAAAATTTTGAAAGTACTTGGTCTCTGGCTTCGAAATTTTTTGTTACGGAAAACCCCCCCCCCCCCCCCCCCCCCCCCCCCACCCCCCCCACACTGAGAGGGGTTTTTGAAGGTACTTGATCTTGGTCTCGAAAATGTTGAAAGTACTTGGTCTCGGCTTCCAAACGAATTTCACGAACACCCCCCCCCCCCCCCCCCCCTACTGAGAGGGGTTTTCAACTTCGAAGGTATTTGGTCTCGGCCTCGAAAATGTTGAAAGTACTTGGTCTCGGCTTCGAAAATTTTTAACGGACCCCCCCCTTGTAAAACAAATATCGAATTGCATGTTTTCTAAAACAATCAAACATGCATCTTCTTTTTAATCTATCGCCTAGACCTCTTACATTGAGTGAACATATCTTAACATGAAGTGTATCGTCAACCATAACCTTTTGATGCATAAATATTGTTACAGTCGAATGAAATCGTTTTTAAAATTAATGAAGCCAATTACAGATTATATAGTGCATACAAAATAAAAACAACAAACAGAGATAAAATCTTTGATCATTTTAAATAAAACATAAAAGGTGGGACGTTGCTTCCTTTGGCTATCATCTTGTCCGCCAAAGTAAATAGTCACAGGCAAAAACAAAACAGGAGCTAGTTCAGAAAGTAAAATGATTACTTTTAATACATTTGATACTTCGGATTTCAGAACAATTATGATAATACTCATTTTGCATTGTTTTGAAGATGTTTGAGAAAATGATAACTCTGTGCCTTAACCATATATACTAAGTTTACTAACCGAAAATGGTGACATCTGTACTATTTTTGAGGATGTTTTCGTCGTCAATACTCGACAAAATATACCGTCCTTCATTCCATCACTTGAGTATCTTTTATGACCAGGGGAAAAATTGGCCGTTGTCATTGGTTATGTTGACAGTACCATCATTGTATCGGAGGTCCATCCTTGCGTCCTCCTTTATATAAGAAATCTACAAGTGCGATTAGAGTTTCGTCTGTAGAACCAAATTTTCTCCACGTCACTCGATCGACGCTTCCCGCCACCACCACCTCGTACTTCACATGGCAATAGTCCAGGATACCCTTTTTGCACGACGACAGTTTGCTCTGTAAAGGAGTGTCACATCTGATATGGCATGTACCTGGAAACGAGAAGAAGACAAAGCCCAGTAGAGAAATTAGACCGAAACAAATTATATTTAAGTCAGAACAGTATAGAAGCTTAAAAAGTTCCACCCAGATGTTGAGATAATCATCTTGTCAAGTCGACATCTTCTTAGCTAGAAGATCAGAGGAAGAAATCCTGGGTCTCGTCATGTCGATATATGAGAAAAGAGATGATCAGATGACGAG